>OU612069.1:29867578-29963023 GCA_914767715.1 Membranipora membranacea
TTCTGTGTCAGTCATAGCTCAACCACAGGTACTGCAGTCACCCAGTCACTCGCTCATCTGTCCTTCTAGTCCTCCTAATCAGGTCCTTACATAGTGTGTGAGTCTCAGACTAGGTTATATTAACTCACAGTGCACCAGTCTCATACTTAGTATTATTATCTCAGAACACAGTTTGGGTGTGTTTAATCCTCTCTTACATTAATCAGTTTATCAGCGGCATGTTAAGTAAAGTTAAGTGGAACAGCAGAGCTCGACCCTGGGGAGATTCTCATCTCATTGTTAGAAGTTATCTTGCCTTTGTCCGAGAGAGGATAATTCCATTTTATAGTATTGGTATTTGATACAGACAGCAGGCATGTAATATTGACTGATAAGTTTGACTATCTCAGCATTACATCAATCAGCCAATGAAAGCACAGCTGTGGCCAATAACTCTGAATCTGAAGAAGCTGATAGTACATATTATTACTTGAGTCTCATTGAGTAGTAATTATATAATGTGGCTCTTGTATGTGAGGAGAGCAGAGAGTCATAGATAAATTAGGTACAAGTGTACAATCTTCTCCTTAGTGAGATCACGTGATATGCACCTCCATAACTCAGTGTCACCTGATATAATACGGTTGTTGTCTATTTTCTACATGTGGGGTGGTAATAGTTTTCTGAGTATAGCACCGACACAAAACTCCTCGCTAAATGTGAGAATCCTGTGTTAAGATCCTGGAATATTTTTTTTTTTTTCTACCCAGATAATCACTGACTTCTTAAGGTTAGATGAGATTTACTCATCTGGTCCCAAAAGTCCTTACTGTGTATGATCTCATTAAGGGGAGACAATTGTCATCGAGGAGACATTAAGTTATCTTTTCTAAACCTACTACGAGGGGTCCCAGCAATGGGCCATGTAAGGCCAATAACCCTAACACGTTCGCTGTGTTTCATAGGGTGGCAATGGTGGATTGGAATGTGCTGTGGGATGAGAGAACACAACTCCGAGTGGTGAATAGCGGGCTATCTAATTAGCGCCATCGAGCCATTCTTTTTTGGGGATGGTGAGATGGCGCAATCGGTTAGCGCGCTTGCCATTCACTCAAATGTTAGCCTTATATCATAAAAAACCATCCTACACTTTGACTTAAAAGTATGGGTCGCGCAAAGACGCCCCGGACGTAAGTTAGAGAACCTCAGTCTATATGACTGAGACTAACACTGACTCATATCTGTATATATATATATATTCCATGTTTATTCTGGAGAAGAATAAGTCCTTAGGACTTGTACCCAGAAAACAGAAAAATTGATAAAAATATGGTGTAGAATTAAAAAGACATGTAACTAAAAATCAAGAACAATGACAGGTAAAATTACAACGTACACGCAGGCATTAATTAGCAGTAAAACATTACACAAGTTGATACACAATAGCTAGGAAAAGAAAAGTTAGAACAATGTAGCAGTAGGCTAAAATGAAATGATAAGAACTGACTCATTAATTGAGAAGTTTGAGGACGTGGCTCCGAGTGGCATTTTTGAATGTAGCAAGGGATTGACTCAGCTTAACATGATTGGGTAATTCGTTAAAATTCTGAGCACCGAAATTAGCTAAAGCAAATCTAAAATTTTCCTTGGATAGTCTAAACCCAGAACTTTTAGCAAGCCGAGTTTCACTAGTTAATTTCTCGGGGAGCAGATTGGTATCAATTATTGGGACTAAACTATTAACAATTTTATAAAACGTCAGCAGATACAAATATTCGAAACGCAAAGTTAAAACAGGGATGTTGTAGGTCTTTCGAGTATTATCTTTAGAACTGTTATAGTCTATAATTTTCAAACATCTATTCTCAATTTTTAAAAATTCTTTTTTGACATAGTCGTTTGTGGTAAATAAAACAGGAGAGCTGTATTCCAGATTAGAACGTATAAGTCCAATGTACCAAAGCTTAGCTAATTTAGGTGTCAGGAATTTTCTATTACGTTGAAAGTTGGTGACTATTGGATAAAGTTTTTGTTTAATTTTACTGGTATGAGATTTAAAATTTAATTTGTTATCAAGAATCACACCTAAGTACTTAATTTTGTCAGATTGTTTGAAAATGAGATTATTAAATTTAAGTTCCGGAGGTTTGATGTTACGTTTATTAGAAATGGTCATGACATCCGTTTTGCCGCTGTTTAGAACAAGGCAATTTTCACTGTACCAACTGGATGCTTGATGAATGCTTCTTTCCATAAGTTTTGTGGAAATGTCTGGGTTTTCCCCACTGGTGACTAGTAGGCAGTCATCAGCATATAGATAACAATTTTTGAGCTCCATCAGATCGTTAATAAACATGATAAACAGGAGTGGTCCAAGTACAGACCCCTGCGGCACACCAGTTATAACTCGACTGCATTCAGATACACAACCATTAATTTTCATGGCCTGCTCTCGACTTGAAAGATAATTTTTAATTAAATTTGATGCATTAGTGTGGAAATTGAATTTCGTTAACAGTTTACTGGCAAGGATCTTATGGTTTACGCAATCAAAAGCTTTACGGATATCAAGTGCAGAAAATGTGACAAATTTTGACTCGTGCTTTGACAGCAGGGAACGAAATTTGTTGACTAGTTGAGTTAAAATTTGATCAGTGGATGTTCCATTTCTGAAACCAAATTGGCGAGAGGCTATTAGATCATTAATCTCCAGGTAATCACGAATTTGGTAATTTATTATCTTTTCTAGGACTTTACTTAATATTGGCAATAGCGAAATTGGTCTATAATTATTTGGCAAACTTTTCTTGCCACTTTTGAAAATTGGAATTACTAAGGCTTTTTTCCACACATCTGGAAACTCTTGACATTTAAGGCTCAGATTAACAATATGTGTCAATGGATTCAGAATCAAAGGCTCTAGGATTTTATAAATAAAGGCAGGGATCTGATTTAATCCCCCAGTTTTGCGTGATTTCAATGTGTGCAGATATTTAGACACCTCACTCGATGTAATTTCTTGAAAAGCAAATTTTGGAAAACTGAAAGCTTTATCATTATCAAAGCCTGAGTAACTTTTACTGGACAATAGCTTAGCCTCTCCATTGAGATTGGCACCAATGCTAGAAAAATACCTATTTAGACATTCAGCGATCACTGGGCTTTCAGAAGTGTTGCAATTTTCAGATTCAATTTCTTGAATGACATTATTGCCTTGGTAATTTTTACCTTGGAAAATTTTGATTTTTGCCATTGGTCTAATGTTTTATCATTAAGAACTGCTCTCATTGCTCGCTTTTTGGCATCTCTTACTGCATTTGTTGCCTTGTTACGGATTAAACGATAATGCTCCCAGGCAGTAGAATTTTTATCAAATCCCGTCTCAACAAACTTTTGAAATGCATCTTTTTTAAGGCTTGTTAGTTTAGATGCCACTGGACACTTCCAACAAAGATTGTTTTTTTGCTTTAAGCGTTGGGTTTTAAATGGTGCAAACTGCTCCACCAATAATTCTATTTTTGATTCTAAAATATCTGCTGCTTCGTGAACACAGTGAACATTCTCTACAATATGAAAATCGAGAGATTTCGCACTATTAAAAAACTCAAGATCATCAAAATTTCTGAAATCTCGCTTAGTGACATAAGAAAAGCCGGCCTTAGGCCTTTTTAGATTAACTTTCATTTGAATTGCAAAATGATCACTTATATCACTTTTTATAACCTTGTGTTCAGGTACTAAATTTTGAACATTTGAGAAAAGTAAGTCGATCGTAGTATTGGAATCTTTAAAACATCTAGTATACTCTCTAACGAGCTGTTCATATTGATGAAGTCTCATAAGGGTTTCAAGATTTTCTTTCGCTTGTGAATTACCGGACCAGTCAATGTTAAAATCACCTATAATTACAGTTGGCTTTCGTAAATTGTGAGCATCCAATAGCTTTTCAAAATTACAGGAAACATCGGTGCTTGCAACACAAGGTGGATTGTAAACAAGGACCAAACAAAATCTAGACTCAGCAATAACAATTTCGATGCATAGAACTTCGGTCCCACCATGTGAAGTCAAATCAACTTTTTCGAATTTTATGTTTTGTTTAACATAAACAGCCAGCCCGCCACCACGTGTAGTCAAACCCCTATCCTTACGAATCAATACATAACCAGGTAGTTGAAAATTGTTGTCATAATGAGAGCCATTAAACCAAGTTTCCGAAAAACAGATTATGTCATTATTGACCAAATCAGGAGTTAGTCTGAACTCATCAAAATGTTTAGGCAAAGATCTTATATTTAGATGGACAATACTTAACATTCAGAATGATGCGACTATCTGGTAACAAGCTCATAGAAGTTTTGACCTAGCCGGATGTGTTCTGTTGTTTGCGAGGTCTTAGTATAGGTGCTGACTGATTGGTTTCAGACGTAGAGTTCTCCTGAAGCTTGTCAAGATCATTTACACAAGTGATAAGGATGCGGTTGGCTCTTTCATTATACCGCACATATATGTTCATATCCTGGGTCCATACAAACTTGTAGCCAAGCTCTTTCACTTTATCTTTAGTCTTGAAATACAGCTCAGACTGAGATTTAGTGAGGTGTTCATGTATGTAGATCTTACCGCTGCTGCCGAGTCCAAGTTGGTCATGGGTCACTTTCTTCTTTGTGCGACTTGCATACATTAGTTTTTTCATACAACGTCTGGTAAATTTGACGTAAATCCTGGGTGTTACCTTTCCCTGCTTCTCTCTCCGAACCGGCATACGATACACAGTGCTGATATCTGATAGTGACATTTCCATATCCATTGCTGTAGCTATGCTTAATACAATATCCTCCACATTCTCATTTGATGATACAGATACGTTGTGTATCTCTAGACTATCTCCTCTGTCATATCTCTCCATCATATCAAGTCGCCGTCTCAACTCGCCATTATCTCCTTCCAGCTGCTGAACTTTGGTCTCCAACACTCCACTCCTGCCTTCAAGATTCTGAACCTTAGTCTCCAACTCTCCAACCTTTTTCAAAAGTTTCTGCTCCAGATCAAGGCACATCGAATCTAACTTTGCAGCAAACTCCGCCTTTACTGTCTCCAACCATTTGTCCATCGCCTGCTTCATTTCTTTAGACAACCCCATACCTTGAACGTGTATGGACTCAGTTGATTATAGCGCAGGGGCTTGGGCCTACGCCCTGGCCCACTATAACAATGAAAGTTGTCAGTCAAATAATCTCGAGAATAGATGTTTTCTCAAGTTATCAGTGGTCCTTATTAATCCAGCTAATGAAGTAAATTTGGTTAACTCCAGAGATTAAGAGTAATGATGAAATATCCTTGAATATCCAATAAGATTGTCAGTGTGATGTCTAAAATCTGTTGATGTGTATAATAATAAACAGTAGTTCACTAATAGTCTGTAATTGCTATTGTTAACAATAGAGAGCACATAATGAATACAACCTTACTCTCCAACAAACAAGCTAATTAGCTATTATAGGATAAGCTGATGCCTCAGTTAGAAGGTCTGTCTATCAGCTCACCAGGGGGCGCTGTAGGAGCTGCTTATAGATACCGAGACGAGGCGGAGCATCAGTTAGCCTGGGAGAGAGGAAACATAGACTATACAGGTGTAGATAGGTCAGTATGTCATAGGTTATAGGTCATAGGTTATATAACAGGTGTAGATAGGTCAGTAAGTCATGGGTTATAGGTCATAGGTTATATAACAGGTGTAGATAGGTCAGTAAGTCATGGGTTATAGGTCATAGGTTATATAACAGGTGTAGATAGGTCAGTAAGTCATGGGTCATAGGTCATAGGTTATATAGCAGGTGTAGATAGGTCAGTAAGTCATGGGTTATAGGTCATAGGTTATATAACAGGTGTAGATAGGTCAGTAAGTCATGGGTTATAGGTCATGGGTTATATAACAGGAGTAGATAGGTCAGTAAGTCATGGGTCATAGGTTATATAACAGGTGTAGATAGGTGAGTAAGTCATGGGTTATAGGTCATAGGTTATATAACAGGTGTAGATAGGTCAGTAAGTCATGGGTTATAGGTCATAGGTTATATAACAGGTGTAGATAGGTCAGTAAGTCATGGGTTATAGGTCATAGGTTATATAACAGGTATAGATAGGTCAGTTAGTCATGGGTTATATAATAGGTGTAGATAGGTCAGTAAGTCATGGGGGGGGAGGGGAAACAAAGCATGTCAACTCTTGCACTGCTCGACGTCGAACAGCATGGATTAAATATTGTCTTCTCTTACGATCGGGGAGATAAATTCTTTATCACACTAATCAATTTGTATAGGAAAATGGAGGTGTTGGTTTTCCCAAACCCCCCACCCACCGAACAAAGCTTGTTAGGACAGGCTGAATTATAACTTGTTGTGCGAGAGGCCCGAGTTTATATCCGTATGAAGCCAGATTTCATTTAAATTATCAGCTCTTTTTCTACTTGGTGGTTTAACTGTTTTGTCACGGTACCTATTTAATATTACTTACACCCACTAAACCTGGATTATTTCGCACTGAGCTCAGCAAGCTTCATCGGGTTAGCGTGGCTGAGCGCTTGCCGCTTAGAGTGTTTGATCTCAGCGCGAGAGACCCAAGTTTAAATTCCGGTGAGGCAAGATTAAAAAAAGCAAGGAGGAGCATGAAGAGGACCCCTTATTTTTATATAATATATATATTAATAGACTACAATTATAACATTTTTGTTGCGCTATATTCTATGGCCGTATTCACTGAGAATAATTGTTGGGGAGTTCTGCCACATAATAAGACAATGATACTCTGGCTGTCTAGCTCATAGGTGGTATGGAATGGACATTTTAATTTTAGTTTGCACTTATAATGACATCGCCCATTGGCCATCCATCATAAACTCAATCGACAACCTGAGTGTATGTCATCCACACCCCTGAAGTTTTGTGGCATTTATGATTGCTGCTTTTCTAGTTATTATACATATAATATTTATTATTATATGTATAATATTTTATATTCTGTTTTTAGTTTTGTCAACATTCAGGCTCACCTGGATAAGAGAATATCATCATCTACAGCTGCTCCAGATGTCCGACCCAAGATACCGCCTCACTCAGCTATAGCCACGCTTTCTAAAGCATCACAGGCCACACCCACTATTACATCAAGTCTTAGTAAAGGTAAACTAATCAAAGGTGTGCTAAAGAAGCCCAAGGAGTAGACTAGCAGGTGAAATAAGCGATTATTATTTCCATGTTGCCTATGTGTATGTCCAGACATGTCTAAGTCTAATACTGTAGTTTCTATAAGCTGTGATTCTTTGAGCTTTCAAGAACAAAAAAATACCAGAATTGTTATCTTCTCCTGTTTTTTGGAGTATAAGATAAAATCTATTATATGACTGTATGTAATAATTCACTACTTAGTATGATGTTATAATAGTTGAGTAGTTTAGTTTGTCTCAGACTATCTTTGTCTCTTAAGTCTGTTCAGTTATTAGATAGTGAGATGATGAATATATAACTTAATCTCTCTGTAAGCTGATACTACCCACTGATGAGAATTCTGTGTATTGTTATAATAATATATCATCTTATTCATATAAATCTGAGCTTTCTGTTGATTTTTTGCTCTTCTACTTGTTTGTTACCAAAGATAACATTAGCCGAACTATTCTGGTATTTTGTTATTCTCTGAGGACTTGTCATATTTTTGTACTTCTTACTATGATTGTTTTTGATGATCTGTGATGATCTTTTTCTACTCGGCTCTATAAAAAAAATCTTATTTTCTTTTCTAATAATATCACTTTGTTCTGGTTTGAATAATTAGTAACTAGTAAATTACACGTTTTATAATTTAATACCCTACACAGTTGGCAACAGAGAGGTCGGGAGGGGAGTGGGAGGGGAGTGGGTGTAGGAAAACCAGTTGAGGGTGTGGCTGAACCTAAATTTGAGGGCTCTGGGTATACCATACACAAATGAGCAAACCATCAGTGTCTAAAACTGTTGCAGACCTGGAAACGTTTAACTTACTTATAAGAATCAGGGTTCCCAAGTCACTGCTTGATGCTGGGGCTTTATACTATGCTGACAAAGTTTAATATGAAGGTGAATGACATTGTGGTAATTGCTTGGAAACATAAAATATGTGAGTGGGAAAGGGAAAGGGATACCAACAGTAGGTGTGAGTTCAACTTAGAAAAAGATTAGGCAAAATGTTGTAGATAGGCGTACGATGGATAAAACGTCTGTCATTACTGCTGAATCGCCACAGCGAGTTAAACACAATATTGTTACCTAATTTAGTTCCCAAACTTTAAAACATTTATAGTGCCAAAAACGATAAGAAAAATGAGTACAATTAAACTCACCACCATATCGAGAGGTGTCTAGATTTAGTGTTCAGTGGTCGATGTCCATTATAGACTGTTCAGAGTATTCATTGTGATGGTTGATTGAATACAATTACCATGTAGAATATGGTTAAATACAGATACACTGAGTCAGGATATTTTAGAGCGACAAATCTGATTGGCTGATTTGAGAAAAGATAAGACAACTCTTTTAGATTAAAGATTTAGATTCAGATTAAACTTCCTAATACAATTATGAAACATGTAAAAAGCTTATGCATTCAAAGTATCACTGTGACTGCCGCAATATCTCATTGAGTTTAAATTTTCATTTTTGTTTAAGATTATCTATAGTTTCAGATCACTTGAGAAGCAAAACAAGGTCCATTTAAAATCAGAATCTCAAAACAACAGAAACTAATTTTGTGACGACATTAAACCGGAGTCAACTTGATACTGCATTGATTAGTTATTGTTTATTTGTTTTACAAATCAATGTTGACCACACTACAGAAGTTCAGGTTAAAATGGCTGTGAAGTGAAGTTACTAAAACTGCCAGTAAGAACTAAAACTATTCATAGAAAAAGTAAGAAAACTAAACTGTAACCTTTTATATCTGGCACGCAATTTTATGAAGAAATTCTCTCTAGGGATACGGTCTAGTGATTTATGGATGATAAAGATGATTAGAGAAATCTTATCATCATGATAAGTAAAATGATGCTAAAATATAGATTAAAATGACTCACAATTACAAAATTTAATACTATTAAACATAGCATAATCAATGAAGCATGAGTGAGTTAAATACCCATCAAATAATATGTTACTTAACATTTATGATGAAATTAGATAAAATGCTAATAGGAGGGATGACCAGTGGTATTCATCTCAATTTATTACTGAAGATTTTTCAAAAAGGACACAACTTTCTATTGAAAATAATACCAGTTCACTTTGAGTTTGATTCGTTATAATTGCGTTCCCCGGGGATTGTGAGATGAGAAGATGGACCAATTACTGAGCACATTTACCATTGCTATTTGGGATGATTGAGTGTTTGATTGTTTGGGTGTAATTAGTTCCTGTTCTTCATAACGTCCATAAATCGGTGAGAAACATGGTGTGTAAGTGACACATAATGTAAACCCCTCATATTCTGGTGTCGTAGTATAAAATCAACCTGTCCTTATATTTGATTATTGGGTATCTTCTTCACTTCAAATGTGAGCATCTTCATCGGTCTTCCAGCAGATAAAGTTTTCGCGTCTACCTCTACAAAGATATTCATTTAATTGTCATCATTGTGATCATGAATTTTGGAAGCCACTCAACTCCTAGCCTATGCAGAGTTTTCCTTCAAGAAGATACATGACATTATAGCTGGATATTTTATTGAAGGAATGAAGCCCTACATTTAAAAAAGACTCTCTTCACTTATTAATTCGGGCTGCATGCAGGTCTCCATAGAGACAGGAGATTGAATTGTGACATATTGACTTATCATTAACCACTTTTATAATGTGAACCATGGAAGTGAAGGGTCTGAGCAGTGTTTATAAATCTTAAGACTCATATTTAGGCTTGAAAATCCACTTCTCAAGTCTGATAGGTGGGAAACAACCCCCCCCCCTGATATGAAGGGTCCAGTCTTAAATGGATAATGGGAACAATGAAGAAATTAATGATGCTTTTGGGAGTTGACTTTAGTTCAACTGAGTAATAGTAACACTTGTATTATATAGTGCAATATTCATAAGTAAGGCTGGGACAAAAGGAGAACAGTCCAACATTTATGGAGGCTTACTTCTGACAGTCAAAAGTAGCAGCAGGAAGTCAACTATAGCCCACAATGTCATCGTAAAATCATACTGCGGAATATTATGCTGGCAAAGCGAATATTCACCTTTGTATTGTATCTCAGTTTTCCTGGGATTTGGTAGTTCAGGGTTGAGAAGTGATTCCGGATGATTATCTGTCCTCATATTAACTCCTGGTGATAGATAGAGCTTCCTCTCATTAGTAAACGTACAGATTGTGACTGGTAGCTGTCCTGCACCATGCTGTAGAGCTGCTTCTCTTACAACCCTCCGAATCTTAGCGATAAATAAACAGAGCCAATAATAAGGTTATGATGATGAATGTGGAAGTACACGTAGGGGTCACTGATCATATTTCCCCTCACAGACAAGAAACAAAGTCATGAATTTCTGGAACAACTTTCAAACATGCTATTATAATCCTCCGGAATTTATAAGTATTACTGAATTTCAGAAGCTAAGACATATTATGACTGAAGAGTAATAAACATTTTGCTATGTCAATGTCAATGTGCATATCGAACAAAGATCATATAACACCTACTGTGTCACTGAGCTGGTTTACATGCTTTCTTCCTGCTTGCTGGTAGAATGTACCCACTAAAGCTCTGATGAACATTGAACCTTTGTATTTCCTCCATGAAACATAGTCTATAATTGGAAAATATTCATCAGCGACAGACTTCGGATATCAGACACATCGACAGACTTCGGATATCAGACACAGTTACATTTATCATTTTAAGGTTTAGTAGGTTTAGTATTTCCATAATTGGGCAACATCTGCATGATGGACCGAAATTCATGCACAGGCCTACGTTTAGTATTTTTAAAGGAACAGCTAGCCCTTAAAAGCGTTCGGGATGGCGATCGCGGCAGTAGGCGGTTGTTAAGTGGGTGGGTGGGAAGCTAGGAAACTCCGTTTTTGCAATTTATCACTCTTTGAACTTTAGCACCTGTTTACAGCTCTTTTGCCTCATCTCAAAGAGTTCTAACCCTGTTTTTGAGATTCCTCATACCTTAAAACATACATCTATGTTGTCACATCAATAAAATAACACAAATGTGCAGACTTATTAATGGTTGTCTTCTCCTATGTCTGGGCATTTTCAGACACGGCACTTGTCGGAGCCTCGAAAATGATTTATGTAAATTAAGGCTCGCTAGAAATGGTCCTTAGGCTATGTTATATGTGTTGATATGAGATTGTCTTCTTTTTTCCCTATATTTTCCCATGCTAATTAAATAGTTGTCTTCCCATGACAATAAAATCTGACCGAAACGATAACTCCTAATAAAATATAACGAGTCTTATTCATTTTAAACAAGCTAGCAAAAGTGCCGTGTCTGAGAATATCCAGACATAGGAGAAGACAACCATTAATAAGTCTGCACATTTATGTTATTTTATTGATGTGACAACATACATGTATGTTTTAAGGTATGAGAAATCTGAAAAACAGAGTAAGAACTCTGTAGGATGAGGCAAAAGTGCTGTAAACAGGTGCTAAAGTTAAAAAAGTAACAAATTGCAAAAACGGAGTTTCCTAGCTTCCCACCCACCCCCTTAACGACCGCGATCGCCATCCCGAACGCTTTTAAGGGCTGGCTGTGTTTTGAGGCAGAAATGTGTATGGGTGACCCAGTTTCATTTTTCGGGGCCAAATATTGGTATTTGAAGCTATCATTTGTATGCAGGATCCAATTTGGATTGAAGTGTTTAGTAAAGCAAAAAACATCCACTGTTCATATCAAAGTATTCTCATGACGATGGATAAAAAACTAAATATACTCACGCAGGGACATTATTGAATGATATAACCGATTTCAAAGAGAAAAAGACAGGGTCCAGAGTATGTTATCTCCCCTGTTACAAATTGACTTTTAAATATCTTTGCCTAAGCTACATTAAATTGGTACATGTCGGCGATAATGTCAGGTGTAAGTATAGCACTTTGTACCTGTCATAGGGAAATTAAGGCTAATGGATCATCGATATGAACATGGTTGTGTTTTGCTTTCCTAAACACTTTAATCCATGTAAATATGGGATTGGACTGACTTGGGCTCAAGCAAGTTTTTGGCTTATCGGCTCTTATTGGATCAACAAGTCTTCAAAGTGTGCTGCAACTAGGAATGACTGCTAAGGACTAGAGAGTGCGGTATGCTGCTCAAAAGTGAGAATGCTTCTTATCAGTCGTTTATAGCCTAAGCCTGAGTAGGTAGGGCCTAATCAACAATTCCCGTGATTGGCTGATACAGAGAAATCAACTTAATAACATCACACAAACATTAAACAATAAACCATAAAATTTTGCAGAGAACTCAATAGATTCAAAATGATGATCCTCACCATCAAAACTTGATTTGAAGATTATGAGATCATCCATACAGAGGTGACCATCTTCCCTTCTACTAAGATGCGGAACTGCGTCGGTAAGAAGAGGGACTGCCTGGCTTGGTGATCTATTATCGAGCCTAGATATGGCAGCTGAACCCACACGGTTATCCCCTGTGAGGAGAAATGTTAATATTCACATAAGTATTTTCCATCATGCTTTTGCCGGAATTTACTGTTTTTAACACAAGGGCTATGGACAAAGCCGATTTGAACCCAAAATCTTACACCCTGTTCATGTAGATCCCGTTATCACCAATGAGACCTTATTGGAATCTATCGAGTGCGTAACTCAGTTCTGAAAATGTTCTCAATTGTAATCATTAATAATAATAATAATAATCATTCTTCAATGAAATCTTCCTGTGGATCATTTACCGCTCTCTGTATCCATACCATCGAGACATCTTGTTGATGCCAACTCTTGTTCCAATGAGTCAGGTGCATCATCATCAGTAGCCCCTGGATTATGTGTGTCCTTTACCATCAAGTGAACTGTTGAATGAATTAAGTCATTATTTTATTATGAAAACTGTACATTTCAGTGCCAATTAAAAAAAATTGAACCACCTTACAGTTAAATTAAGTCCTCAGTTGCTATTAATAATTCACACAAAGTATCAACACAGGAAAAGGACCATATCTACTACACTGGTACTCTCAAAAGTTCATGGACACAAAACTAACACGAAATGCGCCAAACTCAAAAACATTCTGTTCAACAAACCTCCAGAACAGGCCTGTAGGACAACCATCTTTGGTTTGCCTTTTATAGCTGGGAAGTTCTTTGGTGAGAGAAGTCTGTAAATGTCTACAAGTTTGATGTGTTTGTGTTCATTTCCTTCTTTGGCAATGATTGTACCTGTGTCTCCATGGCTCATCATTACCAACACAAACATTCCCAGAGCTGAATGTACTGGTGTTCTTGTTCTGCTGTCTACAAGCTGTGTCTCATCGTGTATGGCCTGAACCATTTCCTAAGAATAAATTTAATAGGGCTGCTGTGTCAATGATGCGAACAACGATCTATTTTGTTGACATGATGCTCGACCCAATATCAGTGAAAAACACAGCAAAATCCTTTCTCACTTAACAGATTATTTGTAGTTGATTGCCTGAAAATTAGGAGGTACTGTTGCGAGAAACCATATTCTGTTGAAAATATTGTTTAGAATTTAGTCAGATACCTTTGCATCCCAGTTTTTGTCACCGCTTAGTTCACTAATGATGAAGCCAAAGTTAGTGAACATGTGTTTCAGGTTGACAAAGTCATTCTCAGAGCCTCTTCTTTGTTCGGCCTTGACCGCTGATGATTCATCTCTGATATTGATTATCAGAACACGCCCTCTGGTAGGAGTCATTCTGTACACCTGCATATATCAAAGTGGTGACCATAATTAAGTGAAAAAACTTAATATCATATTTCCAAGTATACCCTTAATACTTACTAACATTGTAATTGATACACATGTCAAATAATGATGATTTACGCAACAAAAAGAAAAAACATATCAAAATACTCCTCCAGTTTATAACTGTTACGCTCCTCACCTTTTCTTGAGCAGGTTTGATATATAGTGCAGTCTGGTAGACAGGAAGCATCTGAATGATTTCTTCCCCATCGTTTACGAGCTTGACAATTTTTCTGCCTCCTTCTGGTTTACTTTCTTCTATGTATTTTTTCAGCGTTTTTATCTCTGATTCTGTCAGTTTCTTACCTAGTAAATATGATTATAACATGCGTAAAGAACATACATGAACATTTTGGACAATTTTGAGGAGGAATTCCAAAAAGTCTGTATGGCATAATTATTGCGGCAAGTCCCTTTGACACTGCGATACTATAATGGAAAACTAGGAACAGCCATAGTATTCTTACATGGTTGAAGAAGTGCATCGGGTATTCTCTTTGCTTCTTGACCGCAACTTGGTGATCTCACAGATTTTCTACCTTTGGACATTGGTGTCATAGAGTTGTGAAGAAGGGCATCTATATCAAGATATGCTGGATTAGCTGTACCATGGAGAACACAGTGGGGACAGGGCATCTCTATTACAAACTTAGAAGCTGACCACGCTTCTTTTGCAACATCTTGCAGTTTTTTGAGGACTTTTGTCAACATCTCCCAGATGAGATTGATATGTTCAGCACTTCCATCTACTCTTAGCTCCACTCTCTGATCTTCAATCTGGTGAATGAGTTGAACATCAACCTCCTGACCTAAGAACCTAGCCTCAGCACCATTTCCATAGGGGAACATCTGATATGATTCTCTACTAAGAGCCTGTAAGAATGCGACAGTCATCTGGTTGAATGCATAGTCTGGGACTTTTAGCCCGTGAAATTTCATTGTTATGTGAAGTTTCACAGTAGCACTGTGTTCAACAAACGCGTGCTTTTGCATGAAGTAAGGCAGCAGATATGATTTAGACATTCCATTAACGGTCACTGGTCCATAGATCAACATGAATTTCTTGAGAAGTGCAATCGCAACATTGAATGGGATACTAGTCTGGTCGGAGGATAAGAGGTTGAGCATTTTCTGGTGTTCTATAACCCTGTTACAAGCGAAGCTATCCATACTACTGCATGTAGCTGTTGAACTGTTGATAACAATCCTCTCCTGCATAGAATGGCTGTAGAGAATACTAATGAGCCTTGTGACGGCTGGAATATTGTGAAATATTATTTTGGATAAACATTCCCCATCATCAATCAACTCATCACTGTCATCATCATCAATTCCTCTCTCACGACCATCCCCACCATCGCTGTCATTTGCCCTGCCAGGTCTGCTTTCGCCCATGTCACCTCTGTCACCACTATCTTCTCCATCAGAACTTGTACGGCATTCATCACTAACCCCACCATCACCAAACTCATCATCGTCACCACCCTCCCGACCATTTCCACCACGACCTTCATTGTCATCACTCGTTAGCTCAATTTGCATAGGTCTATCTAAATAGTCCGCGGTATAAACACCCTCCCTACCGTCTTCATCATAACCCTCACTGACCATGTTACCTCTGTCACTGTCACTGTCACTGTCACTGTCACTGTCACTGTCACTGTCACTGTCACTCTCCTCACCATCACTATCATATTTCAGAATCATACCGGAGCGCTGCATGTAACCTAAAATAGCATTCAACACCCTTTGTCCGCGATTTGCAGGAAGTTTAGAAATCTGCAAGCATCCCTCATCTTTCTGTGCTGTGATAGTATTCATTTCCTTAATCCAGGAGGCTGGTAGCGTCTGCTTACTCTGACTTACACGCTGTATCAGCAAAGATTGCAGTTTACTAAGACCACTAGCAGCCCTGTTTTGGCCGTATCCTATTTCAAAAATATGATCAACCTCAAAAATGTCCCGGGGGCCTTGCAACAATTTGATGTTTTTGGCGATGTCACTGTCTTCCAGTAATTCCTTACAAAGAACTTGGATTGTATCGATGAGGCCTCTTTTCAGCTTGTCAAGCTCCTCTGTTGTATCAAATTTGTCGGAGTGAGTCAGAGCTAACAGGGGCTTCTCTACTTGTGGAGATACGAGCAGCAGGTGGGAGAGCCAGTCGAATACGACCCTTCTGGTAGCTTCCCGCTCCCCCGATTCTCGAACTCGCTTTCCATAGTCCTCTATATCTACTACAACAATAGGAATGCAGTCTGTGCAGCATGTTACTTGATAGGCGTACTGATAAACATCGTCCCCGCCGAAATCAATGACCTTTGTTTGATGTTCCCTCTCATCACCTCCTAGTTGGATGGTCTGAAACTCGAATACAAGTGTCTTCTCAATGTCATTTACTATTTCTGGTTCAAAATCATTCTGCATCGCCTTGAGCAATGTTGTTTTCCCGGCCTCTTTCCTTCCCAACAAAACAACTGTAGACAGAGCAATTATTTTCTTTCCTTGTTCCAAATCCTGGTAGTACTGTTTTATGTCTTCCATCCCTCCCTCACACACCGCATAAGGGGGCTCAGTTAGTTTCCTACAGCCTTCAGTCTCTAGATCCTGGATTGCTGAAGTAGCAATCCAAGAATGAATCTGAGTCAGTGAAGAGTTATGGGATACATCGAGCCGTGTCAGACTCTTTAGATTTTCCATGCTAAAAACAACAAATTTACCATGACACTAATTGAACTACTTTATAGGATATGTATTGTCTTGTTGCTGTAGGCACCTAGCCAAATACCTCATTTAATTGACGTTCTTTTTACTAAGCATAAAGTTTATTTGCAATATTTTACAGCTTATAAAGACATAGGGTCATAGAGTAAAGCATAGTAAAACACCTAACAAACCTTACCCCTTCAGCTCAGCTTGATAAACCCGACACCCCAGGTCTGAATTGAAAAGACACTGATATTTACTATACGTGATAAAGTCAGATTTCTTGGCATCACAGTTGATGATGAACTAACTTTTCAAGAATATTGTGCAATCAGTAATAAAAGCAGCCTCCCAAAGGATGTAAATTGGTAAAAGTTTTGAGTCTCTCAGTTCCAAGCCTCTCCCTTATATGAAACTTTCTATTAATGAAACCATTAAATAATATATTTTTAAGTTATTTGAAGGTTTCATTGTATATCTACTACCAAATTTATTTGGATTAATCTATGCAAGTGATAGGAAGTGCATATGGTAACTTTTTAAAGGCGCTCCAAGCTAGTCACCGAGCACCCTGGTATTGATGCTCCGATATACACCCAAACTAAGACACTTGCTCTCAGATTCATTCGTGAGTAGGACCGCTTTACAAATGACTTCTCAAATAAATCCCCATTAGGACGATACCGCATCATGAAATACAGAGGTGCTTGAGGCTGAGACCACTTTTTACGAGATTGATTCAAACAATATACATTTTCAACTTTAACAACAGACACCTGATTTTTCTTTGTCATTGTCCTGTGCCAGTGTCTACACCCTGTTGAATGACTTGTTTATCAGTGATTGTAATAAGTCAATCCATCCATATCTTTGGCATATTGTTAGGTCTGAGACTGTTCATCATCATTTTCTTTGATATCATTGATATTGAGAACGTTTCATCATTCCCCAGGTAACCGTAAATTTTTAAAACCTGTTCAATTTTGGTTATCTAATAGTGCTTGATTGCCTGACCTTCACTGTTTTCCGTCATGCCAGTGGCATTCCACATCTAATAATGAAACTGAATACCTTCTATATAAACACTTCTGCATTTTTGTAGAATTATCAAAAAATCAAAAAAATGAAAAGGTGAACAGAAATAGGACAAAACAAAATAATAAGCAAGATGGGAAGTGATTTTTGAACAAAAACCATAGAAAAGACACGGAAAATAAGACAAGACATTGAGCATCAAAAATTGTCTTCATCTAATAGGTGCGTATTTCATGACACTACCACACATTACTGAGTTATAAATATCAGTGATGTATTGCATTGATATTGCACTGTAGTTTCCTTATTTTAGTTCTACTTTTATTCTGTTCATCTATCTGCTTATTTGGTGTTCACCTTTGAATTTTATATTTTAACAATCAACATCCATATATTGTAGCCATAGGCGTATTTAATCTGTCTGGTCAACTCTCTAACAAAAAAAGCCCCGAGATGCGGAAAATTTTTTTTCAGGAGACAAGCATCTGTTAGAGACTCTAACAAATTTGTTAGAGTCTCTAACAAATTGTTAGAGTAGAGAATATATAACATAACCAGACAAACTCCAATGGTAAGTAAGTGACTTGTTGACCTCCAGGTTAAAGATTGGAAAATCAACATCATTCCCCAGAATAAATATGATGTATATAATGTTGTGTACTATGTCTGATCCAGCAGGTGCCCATGATGACTGCAGTGGGTCTGACTCTGAGGCTGTGTTGTGACCCACCATGATTGATAGCTATGACTATGATGGCCAAGTGGTGGTTCTGTGGGGTTCTGTTGACAGTCTCAATCAATCAACACAACAATAAAATCAATGAATCAACAACAAGCAATCAATCAACCACCAACATCATCATCAATAATGAAATGATGACCATGATGATGATGATGAAAAAAAAAACAAAAACAGACAGGTGTGCTTGCTTTGCTTTGTTGCTAAATATGCATATTGATGAGAGGATTGGAGGGATAAAAGTCAAGGGACTTTCTGGGTAACAATATATACAGAGCAATACTCCAGAGATTTGGGTAGCATTAGGGTAGCATGAGGAAGTTTTTAGGGAGAAAAGATTTGCTCTATCTGTATTTTCCTGTAACTTCGTTCAATGAACTCCCCCTTCCTCAGGAATAACAACACATAGGAATTGTGGGTGTGGCCTAGTGTGATGTCCTAGACAATTGGCCTATTTAGTGTCCCTTATAATATAGGCTTAATAGATTAGGTCTATATAGGAATATTCGGATTTCCATTGTGTATGCCACTAAACAATAGAAAATAAACAATAGACTCACTGCATCAAATAATATCAGGGCTTTCATTGGCTGAGAAGGTTCACTGCCACCAATTCAGAGCAGAGCAGATCGTGTTTCTAGGATTATTGAGGGGTAGTAAGCTGTATTTGATTCATAGCTGATCTCAATCAAATGGGTGTTTACTTGATAAAAAAAACCACATGTCTCTAAGTGCACTATGACTGAAGATATTTATTGTGAAATTGTATCATTTGTGAAGTATTTTGAAGACACATTTTTGCTTTTGTGGCTTGCTATACCCAGCTCACATGGACAATGTTTTGGAAAAGTTAAACATAGTTGATTACCTACAACATGCCCAGCAGGCAAACAGTTGTCTAAACTGAGTTGGAAAGAGGTTACCGGAAGAGGCTGAACACTGTTGCCATTTGTATGCCATATGGACCGGTGGAAGAGGTTGCCAAAAAGGGAATTTTAGCAACCTCTTCAAGAAGTTAAATAGAGGTTTTATATCCCTCTCAGGGAAGGATATATCAGGGATATTATTAACTGTCTCTATCCAAATTCAATATTAAGACTATATAGTTATATTAAATGTTATATTTTTTTTTCTAAAGTTTCCCAGAAGGCCTGTGGGAGAGGGAGTAAGAGGTACTGGCTGAGTGGGGTCTGTAGAAGGCTTCTGCCTTGCTAAGAGCATTTAGCCTTAGGCATTTCGATACCTAGCAAGAATTATTAATTTATTTATTAATGTTCATTTCCTGACCATCACTTTTTGTGTTGAGTATTAAGTGGTGCCAGAAGCAATTAATTCAATCAATGGCCACGCATTTGCCCATTTCAAATTTCTTGGATGTGATACTGGTTCACAGGAATTAAATAAGGATGCTCATGTCTCATTTTATTACTTGGTGTCTGGATGTAAAGCTTTCTCAAAAACAAGCACTTCGCTAGGGGAGACAATTGCTACTTTGGTCTGCAAATTACATCGACCTAACTGTGACAACCATTTTTACACTCAGCCTAGACCTCTAGGATTGGTAAAGCAGTAAATGTGTACCATCGAAAACAATGGGGAGTAAACTGGTCTCATGCTGGAGCCACACTAATAGATGGTAAATACATTAATATTTAAGTGTTGGCTATGTGTTGTCAGTCCAGAAAAGTTATTTCTGCTACCGCCAATGGCAAGAAAATGGAGTATAAAAGCTTATATCTGTTGCTGGGAAATGGGGCTATCTGGATCCCTCTGGCATACCTATCAAAGACAGGTGATGTCAGAGGATATTGGCCAACAATATAGCTGCCCATTGGCAACCTCTACAGAAGGTTGCTGGCTAAACCTTGCCGGCTGGATGTGCTCTATCCAATGAGCATAGTTTGGGGCCCAAGAGACCACCCTAACTATATTTTCTGAGCCAAGAAAGCAATAAGCAACAAAATACACACGTGTATTGATGTTCACATAATCAATAACACTACTATCAGGTATATTGGGCAAGTGATGCAGCTGTAGAATGGTAGGGTAAGATGTTTACTTGAGATATAACTAATAGTCATGAACTCTTTTGTAAGGAATATGGGCTTATTAGCCATTTTATTTCATAGATGTAATATTGATTTCATCACTTGGCGGCCATTTTGATTTCAACAAATGTCTCAGACATAGCTCAAGCGATACTGTTTGCTGATTGGTCAATATTATCCTGTTGTTATTCCTGAGGAAGAGGGAGTTCATTGCTTCGTTGCATCCCAAAGTATTAATTAAGATGACCTTGGAATGTCAATAGACAACAAAAAGTCTAATGGTTTCATATCAAAATTTTACTTTTATGTCCAGTGGCAAAGAGAGGACAACTAATAATTATAACAGAAAAAGAAGACAATTCCTCATTACTTGATTCGAGTGTTATATCCTTCCTATTTTGTGTATGACTTGCTTTACCTGGCTATAGAAACTTATAGCAGGTGTTTATTACTGTCTTGTAACTGTGGCTAATATTTTTAGAACTAAAATATTTACGAGCAACTATAAAAACTTATAGTGCACAAATTTTTATATAACTACTTGTTTGAGATTATATGAACATATAACTCGATTGGGTATTGACTTTGGTACAGCCTCGATGCAAAAACTATCAACAAACTCTGATATTCCAGAAATCCTCCTTAGATCGATATTTAGTTTCCGAGATTATATCCGTTTTTAGCCTCGATGCAAAACTATCAACAAACTCTGATATTCCAGAAATCCTCCTTAGATCGATATTTAGTTTCCGAGATTATATCCGTTTTTAGCCTCGATGCAAAACTATCAACAAGCTCCGATGTCCCAGAAATCCTCCTTAGATCGATATTAAATAAACATTACACAGAAATAAGTATTCTGAATATTTATTTTGGGTGTTTTTATTTGCTTAACTGCAATACTGGCAAAACAAAGCCTTACTTTTCTCTAAAATTGTATTAACACTAATGTAAAGGTTTGTTACACAATGACAAGTGTTGATTGTCACTCTAAGCATTACTGGAATAAAACAGAATATATATATACATATTGACAAGGTAAGAAATAATAGACAATACAAATACAAAACAATAGTGAGTACTAAGATAAATGTCTGAGCCAGTTAGTATACTTTGTTTAATGTCAAAGGGGGATAACCACTGTTTATTTGCTCGATACCACACGAGGGTGGAACATTTTTCCCAACACTCTAACCATCCTTGCCTCTAACATTTACTTACTGTTAAATCAATATATCTACAAATATCGGTTGGTTCAGATAAATTCACAGTAAATTAAATGCAATTTTTCCCCAAGATTGGGGCTGAGCATTGCAATAGATATTTTTCCCTTTGGCATTACATTAGTCTATGAGCATTGTTCAATGAACATGAAGTGACTTGCACGGTATGAGCAGAACAAGATTTTGGTATCGGAAGCAGGACTGGAAATGTTTGAAAGAAAAGATTATGTATGTAAATCATTGCAATGACAGCGCATTTAATTCATTGTGATGCATTACAGTTTAAAACAATCTGCTAAACTGTAAAGACCATCGATTTTCAGAATAGTATGCTGACACCATCCTCAAACCGAATAATTGGCAACGCATTTTGCCTCTTTTAGACTCAAATGGGATCTACCATGATATCATAAAGATTCTGCCTAAATTGCCCTACTTATCCATCTTCGCTGTTTTATGATAATGATTTAGAGTGTCTAATAGACGTCTCCCTTTGAATCATTGTACGCCAACTCACTCTCATCTCAGTCAGCCTCTGCCACCGATTTGTCGGTTGGAACTATTTTCCGTTGTAAGTTCTTGAAATTACATAATTTATGAGGTGATGCAGTAGTTAGGGTTTTACATTAGACACATTGGTTATCCAAGTAAGTTTACCAACATATTCGTATGCCATATCAACATTTATTGTAAATTGTGCACTTTTAAGTGGTAAATTTCCTGATTATTGTAAATGTGCACAAATATCACCAATACCAAAAGTTGCCCGACCCAAAAACTTTTGAAGGTTTTTGTTACTTTTTGCTGGGAATCAAACTTCTTGCTTGTTGTGTGTTTAGAGGAAAACATAATCGTAATTTCTTTTTAATACTCCTTTTATTTCATAACACGTCTTGTGAGACTGTTAAACACAGTCAAAGTCATATGCCAGCGCCAGTACGGAGCTGCTGTCTTAACACAAAACGGCCAGATGGACTGCAGAGAGGGCAGAGAAAATTAGGCAGCAGAAAGCAAGACCTGCAGATTGTTTAATACTCAATGATGTTGAAAAAGAGAGAATCGACAGACATACCCAGAGGTGTACCGCTAAAAAAAGGCCTTAGCAAGCGCTATACCTGAAATCTTGCTGTACCTCAAAACCCAGAAGCTGTTGTCATGATCGTACATCATCTCAGAACACATTCACTGGTTATGGACATGTGCTCTTGACACAATTTTCCCAACATAGTGTCAGGAGCCTTTTTGTAACTCCTGACAAATACCATAGTTATTATACTGATATTTATTAGTGTAGGCAGACTTGCCAACCTAATTTTTCCAAAATGAGTACAAAAATTTGCAAAATGCTTAAAAATGAGTACAAAACTCCAGGGTGCCTCAAATGACCAGAAAACGCCCCAAAAAATTTTTCGCGCTACGCGCGAAAAATCCTACTATCACAGTAAGTAGTCCTTAGTAGCATAGGAGTGCAGATCACTCAACATAAGTCTTTTTCCCTTTGCGTTGTAAGGTGCAATCTGCTAATAATAAATGAGAAGTTGTTTGTAACCTAGCCTGTCTGGACAAGACAGGCTATTTGAAACCCTGTTTGCCCATCCTCCCTGGTTTGCCCTTGAAACACTGGGGCAGGAGATCTGAGTTATCTCACCCCAACAAGGAGGTAGACAACTTTGTTACTCTGATTAAAGAAAAGTTGAAGTTGGCAGAACCACCATATTCTACAATGGATTACTAGTTATGTTGTGTCTCATTGAAGAAAAGTTGCAATTTGGCTCATGCAAAACTTGGACAGGTAAAAAGTCAACTGTAAATCAACATCATGGTTTTCTGCAACCATTACCAGATTTTTAGACTATTATTTAACCATGACAACCAAGTAAACACTAAAGATAAAAGATGCGTTTTTGATTGCCTAATTAGATGAACAGGCGTTTGGAAAACCATAAATGAGTACAACTAGCGTTTTGCGTTTAACACTCAATTAGTGTCAAATAAGCGTTTACAAACGCTTTATGCGTAAGGTTGGCAAGTATGGTGTAGGTAAGCAGCAACATTATAGGCCCTGTGTTTATGGACGGCACACGTGCAAATTAAGGGTTTATAAACTGTGCATGCGCTGAAAGCATGCTTGTGTTATTCCATGGCTTACTCAGAGATGTTTAATTTATTTAGCCTTGGTCTGCTGAGCTAGCAAAATGTAACTTATTGTACTATCTTAAATAATCTGGTACAATGCAAAAGTGTAGCACAAAGGAGCCGATCATTAAGGCATAACTGATACATTATATCAAGCACTAATCCTTGGCTGCTAATGATAATAGAAGGATGTTTGAATTAGCTTCAGTTTAGTTATTATGAAACAAAAATATAATTAGGAATATAATTAGTTAGTAATATGTAAATTTAGGCAGCAACTATTAGAGACACAACTGCCTCAACAAAAATAGTGTTCAACAATGTTTATTGCAACAGTGGCATTTTAATCAATGCTATCCCCCCCCCCCCATTTTATTAGCCACTACACTATTCATGTACAATTGTTGTCTAGTTATTTACATTACCACAATTAGCAGTAGAAACTTGTGCTATGATTATTTATTTATTATTGGTTTTTAGTTGTGACTATTTATCTGGTCATGGAAAGCAGCATTAGAAAAACTGATGGCTGTAGAATTATTATTAATTCTATGATTAACATAACTTATACATACTGGAAACTTCAGAATATAGGAGTAAGATCATTTTTATGTTTAATAATTATTTATTATCAAATAAATGACATACGTAGCGATGCCATGTGCTAACCAATATTTATCATATGTTTTATAATTAATCTTAATTTATGAGTCATGTATAGTCAGCAAACAGTCAGCATCATTGCAAAATATCGACCCTAGCAAATGTTCTACTTATCAGCAAACGGAATTTTTTATGCGTCACCTCAACATTATTGCAACGTGCCAACTCAACAATCCTAACACCCTATATAAGGCAGGGCCCACCGTAGTAAGTTTGGAGTAGCAATTTAGACTTTGGCAGCAAGGGTTTGTCAGAGGAGTAGCACTTTAGACTTTGGCAGCAAGGGTTTGTCAGAGGAGTAGCATTTTAGACTTTGGCAGCAAGGGTTTGCCATAGTAGTAGTATTTTAGACTTTGGTAGCAAGGGTTTATCAAGAGTATCAATTATAGACATTGGTGGTAAGAGATTATTAAGGTGAAATACAGAGTTCAATATTACGAGTTGAAGACACGGTGACAGAGACGTGCACCAACGCCATCTCCCATTGTTTTGACTGTATAAATAGAACAGTTTAACACACCTTTTAAATTGAAACGCTTATACCTTAACGAAAACCTCACAGAAATGTTGAAGTTTGCAAATTCCAAAAAAACGTCCAGATATTATAGTAGAACATCTTCCCACTGCAACACATTTAGTATCAGTATTACAACATAATAGCTGGGGAACAATTTCGACCAGACATCCCTGCCAGAGAGTCGCTTCATCAACAAACATCAATGGTCCTGAGATATTAATAGGTCAAGTGAAAGCTGTGCTAAAAAGCATCAACAGCTCAAAATCTGTGATTAGCCATGATTGTCATGCATGGATTAGCCAAAAGTATAGAGAAGACCTCTGTGTTCCTGTAACTAGCATCGTAATCTTCTACTCTACAAACCTGCAGCTGCCATTCGCTGAATAAAACAGCTGAGATAACACCTATCGCTAAGACAACATCTCCAGCTCTATGTAAGGATTATCACCCCCTCTCCCTACTTTGGCACATAGGCAAAGTAATTGAAACTTTCATGAACAAACAACTCCAAAATGAGCTATCAACAAAACTGGAACCGAACCAATTTGCCTACCGGGGGGCCGTCGGACGGGGGGCAAAGTCTGGGGGGCTTGTCTTGTCCTTGTCCGTGTCCTTATCCTTATCCTTATCCTTATCCGTATCCGTATCCGTATCCGTATCCTCATCCTCATCCTCATCCGCATCCGCATCCGCATCCGCATCCGCATCCGCATCCTTAACCTTATCCTTATCCTTATCCTTATCCTTATCCTTTTCCTTATACTTATCCTTATCGTATGAGACAGCAGAGAAGTATCAGCCATTGGAATTGGAGTGTCTAGCGGTCGTATTTGCATGCAACAAGTTTGACCAGTACATATATGGAAAAAGGGACCTGACGGTGCTGTCGGACCACAGGCCTCTGGAGACCATATTGAAGAAGGAAATGGAAAAGTCACCACTGAGATTACAAAAGATGCTACTGTCACTGCAGAGATATGGCATGGATCTTGAGTACCGACCTGGTCATGAACAAGTGGTAGCTGACATGCTCTCAAGAGCAGCTAAAAAGACTGGAGATACAACAGGCTATCAGGACACTAAGTCTGAGGTGTTTCTTATGGGCCTGGATGAGTCTGATCCGACAGAATATACGGACATGTCTGATATGAGACTCAAGAAAATGAAAGAAGTGAGCTCTGATGACTCATTATACCAACAGCTAATAAAGAATATCACAGGGGGATGGCCCAACAGAAGAGACAGATGTCCCCAGGAGATCCAAAACTACTGGACGTGTCAGGAGGAATTAGCAGTTAAGGACGGATTGATATATCGAGCAGCGAGATTGGTAGTACCAATAAACATGGTGAGAGAGGTGTGTGAGGCATTGCATCAGGCACATCAATCAGCAGAGACCATGCTAAGGAGAGCTCGAGACATCCTGTATTGGCCAGGGATGGTCGATGACCTTCAGAAAACAGCAGATGAGTGTCGGCCATGTCTACTGGACAAGCCAAAGAATCAGAAAGAAACCATCAGACTGCATGACTTCCCAAAGACAGCGTTTGCTAAAGTTGGCACTGACATAATGTACCATCAAGGAAAATCGCATCTGATCATAGTGGACTACATGTCTGACTTCATAGAGGCTCTCAAGCTTGGTGATGAAACAGCAAATACAGTAATTGAAGCATGCAAATCAGTCTTTGCAAGACATGGAGTGCCTATCTGGCTGCAGAGTGATAATGCTCCATACTATACCAGCTACGAGTTTAAAAGATTTACAGAAGAGTGGCAAATAAACCACACAACTTCATCGCCCATACATCCACGCAGCAATGGGAAAGCAGAAGCAGCTGTGAAGACAGTCAAGCACATGGTTAAATCATCAAGTGATCCATGGAGAGCGCTGATGGAATGGCGGGCATCCCCGAACCGGGATTTTAAGAGCCCATGTGAGCGACTGTATTCAAGGAAAATACGGACATTGGTACCTCAACCAAGCGAGAGCTACATACTAATAGAACACTCTGAAGAGGAGACAGCTCAGGCACGAGAGCACAGATAAAGACGGATGGCAACATCTTACAACAAACATAGCAAAGACCTGAACCCATTAGTGCATGGACAACCAGTGCTACTACAGACGGTAAATGATCGAGCCAGGAAATGGAGACCAGCTAGAGTATTGGAACCTCTCTCTGATCGCTCCTATCTCATTGAAAACGATGCAGGGAATGTTGTACGAAGAAATCGAACAGCTATGCAAGCAGTACCGGCAAACTCCGAGCAGCAACAGGAATATGGTCAGGCAAAGACAACCAGAACACAGAGACCAGCTCGGTCTTCTATAGAACCTCTTGTAGATCAGGAGAGCAAGCAGCAGGCACCAATGCAGCTGCCGAGAACGCCGAAAAAGACCAGGTCTGGACGGTCAGTAAGAGAGCCCTCTTACTTGTCCGATTACGTGCACTAGGACATACAGCTCAGTGGGAGGTCTCACACTGAGACACATTCTCCCACCAGATTCGGGCCGGGACGGCCTTGTACATAGACAATCATTTATACAGCAATCACAACCCTATCACTCAACCAATACTCAGATGTATACATATCTACCAACACTCAAGCTACATACACACATCTCAAAAGGAGCAACAGGATGTTGACCTTGAGGCTATAAAACATTATTATATTATGATCTTTGAGACTATATCATTGCATCCGGATGCACGACAGACCATGGCCATGGCAGTCTACTGAATCAGCTCATACACACTCATCAGTATCTGCAGCATCTGATTAGTTAACCTACATATAATCTTCAATTTAGAATTTAGATTATAATGATATAATGATCTTCTTGTTTGGAGAAGGATTATTAACAATGGATTGATGAATGAGTTTCTTACATTATTTGGTGGTGATGATGGAGTGCGTCTCCAGCTTAACCTTCTTATTACTAGTTATCAGGAAAGCCTCAATCTCTGCTGAAGAAAAAGATGTACCATTGTATGATAGTCCCCCACGCTAACTATAATAATAATGTTGCTATCCGTCTAGGTACACGATGACTGCACCGAGGTGCGGCATAAGAAGAGGTTTATAGTGACGACTAGGTTTCCGAGTCGTTAGTGCCACTTTTCAACCACTGACAGCTTTAACCCAGCGTGAAGCATAGCTGCTACAAGGCAGGAGCTGCAGTGGTTGATGACAGCATCCTCCTGTATAGAGCTATACATACAGGAGGGTACTTTAATCTGCATGCTTGATGGTGTTGTACATACAGAAGACCTCCATTATTTATAGTCCTGATCCAAAGGACTGTGTGATCAGTTAAAGTCGAAACGACTTTCGGTCCCGGACGGGTTTAATCCCACAACTGGCTGGTCAAGTGGCAGACATGCTAACCACTGCGCCAAACTGACTGATAGGCTAACTACCTTCTGATAAAACAACACTAATCTGCATTTAATGAGTAAGTATGAAGATTGATGTCTGTGTTGAAATATTTAATTGTTACCAAAAAATTAAGAAGTAGTGACACGATGTGCCAGATATCTGAGTGTTGTCTAGTTAGGTGACAATGATGATCATCATTTTATTTTATCACTTGCTCTGATAAATGGTGAATGGCCAACAATAAATGGCGCTCAATATATATCGCATTTGTTGTTTTATGATATGATATATATTTGTTTGTTTGTAGAGACTTTAATGCCTGTCAATACGGTAAGGTAAATAAGACAGTGCTCACAATGTTACAGTACTAAAAAGAATTGTTTGGATGAGCGCACAATTACTCATTATAAATAGAAAAATATAGTCTGTCAGGTACCGGTACACAATAAAAATTACAAATAAAACTAAGAAAACTGCTGGAAAAGGCTTTTCGATCTTAAAGCCGTGCGGCATTTATCTTTAATATGTCGCCCGCTATGTGTAGATATCCGGCCAGTGTTTGATTGGTTGTATAGTGTATGACTAGGACTGGCTCGCAAACACCTTACATATTTCTCACACAGAGTTGTTAATCTGGTGGTGATGGTTGGCAACCCGGTTTCTTGAAGGCGATTTTCGGTGTGCTCTAGGTCTGGGTATATAAACCGGAGACAGTGGCGTTGGTATTTCTCGAGTCTCTCTGCATCACATTTTCCCTAGTTGTGGAAACCAGCATTGTGCAGCGTATGTTATATGCGGCAGTACGCGGGTCTGGTAAAAGAAGGTTATGTGGCGATTCCTGACCCCTGCTTTCCGCAGTTGGCACAACGCGTGAAATTTTGGTCGGAACTTTTCGATAATTGTTAAGACATGGGCAGAAAACTTCAGATGACGATCGAATGTCACACCCAACAGCTTTACATTGTCACTGTTACTGACTGCTGAGTCGTTAATGCTGATTAGGTTGATGTTGATTGTTTTCTGCAGCGTGAAGATTATCGACAGAGATTTAGCGGCATTCAGAAGCATGCTATTCTTCTCGCACCATAGTGATGCTTGATCAGCTGCATTCTGGAGTTGGTTTTCATGGAGCTCCAGTATACTGGCTGTTCTTGGCGTTATGTCAGTAATCAGCATTAGCTTTGATTATCGCGTGATAGAGGGTTGAATCATCTGCGTATTTTATGTGTGGCACGTCAGGAGTTAGGTCAATGATATAGATGTTCAATAATACTGGACCTAATATCGTTCCTTGTGGCACGCCTATGTGACAGGACTGATACGCTGATGTGTGGTTCCTATACCTAACACACTGAGATCTATTTGAGAGAAAGCTTTCGACTAGTTTGATTGTTACAGGATTGATGGTCATGTAAATGAGTTTGGTGACAGCGATATTCGGCTGCATGCGGTCGAATGCCTTGGAAAAATCCAACATTAGTGATCTTACACCAAGACATCCTTTGTTATCCAATTTGTCTATGATATCAGATGTAAATTTCACCAATGCATCTGTTGTACCGATGTTAGGGGTGTATGCGTATTGATGAGTGATAGTGGTAATTGAGCTCGCAGTTGTTTTGCGATGATACGCTCAGTGGTTTTCCCCAGGTGGAACAAGAGGCTAATAGGTCGCATGTCTTCGAATTTGTTTGGGTGTTTTACTTTGGGTATGAGAGTCACCTCAGCTTTCTTCCAAAGACATGGGAAGTATCCATTAGCGAGTATGGCATTGATGATATTTGTGATTGGCTTGCTCATAATATGGCTATTGTTCTTCGTTAGCCAGCTTGGGAAGTAAAGCGATGGAGTGGCTTATTGTGTGTCTATGTTGTCAAGTAATTGGAATACCTCCAGTTCAGTAACTTGATAGGGGTTTCCCGTAGCTGGATTATCCGGGACAACCAGCTCGTTATGTCCTTGCAGGCAGTAATCATCCAGCTTTGGTGGGAAGTCAACAGCTGATAGCCATGAATCCTCAATAAATATGTGACCAGAGTGATTTGTCCTATGGCTCTCTCCAGTTATAGCTGTCGAATGTTGTTCCACCAGGTTTTTGTCCCATGTATGGTATTGTTGATTTTTTGATCGGTCTTTTGGTGAAGAGCCCGTTTCTGCATATTAGTCAGCTGCTTTGCTAGGAATTTTCAAACAGGGTTACCATTTTTGTGAGCAGTCCTTTTGGCACGCTTTAGTTTCCGATTAAAGGAGATGTTATATAAGATTTGCCTACTGGCACGCGTTTGGAACGTATTGGGCAGTGTTTTTCGAGGATTTGATTTACTGTAGTATGGATGATTCCAACTTTTCGATCGATATCAGTTGTATCGTTTAACTCATTCCAGGACTGAGCTGGAAGTTTCTGCGTGAGTGCCATTTTGGCTTTTGGAGTAATGTCTCTCTTTTTGATAGTGATGTATTTCGGTGGTCGATTACGAGCTGTTGATTGCAGGACTACCGCACAGTGATCATTAGTGGATATGGGTGCTTCTTGCGTGCAGCCTTCAGCCTTGTATTCCTTTATATCAGTGAAGATCAAGTCTAGCGTGTTTTGCTCTCGAGTAGCGAAGTTCACGATTTGGTCGAGAGGATACAGGTTGATTATTTCAGTAGTGTCTAGGTCATTAAAATCACCGCACAAGATGACTTTTGCTGACTTGTGCTTTTTGATGTTCTTAGCGATCGGAGTGATTATATGATTTATCGTGCTGTCAGCTTGCTGTTTTCGAAGGCTAGGTGGGCTATAGATACCTCAGAATATGACCAGGTTATGCCCTTGCTGCTTTACTAGAAACCATCATGCTGACACTTCACTGTTGTTGTTCTCGGCTAATTTAGTCACAGGTATGTTGTCACGTATATATATCGCCACGCCGCCTATACGATTTTTCTTATGACAAGCTAACAGAGAAAAACCATCTATCGCATACAATTGTTCTTTGCCACTGGAAAGTCAAGACTCAGTTAACACTATGATGTCAAGGTTTTGGGCTAATGTTTTCAGTTCCGATGGTTAAGAGAGCGTATGTTGTGCATGTGAATGCTAGGCAGGAATGTCTGAGTTTGATGAGGTTGATGTTTAGCTATTGTAATGTGAATTAGTTTCTCAGTTCATTAAAGTCAATTTGGGCAAATCTTAGGCTAAGAAGTTGTCTTCTCTTATTGTTGAAATTTGGTGGCTCATTTGCAGTATAGAGTTATCACCCCATCTATCTATCTGTGTAAAACATTTTAGTTTCAAGCATGTGGATAGACTGCTTCACAGAGTAAAGGGATTCAGAGTAAATTTTTTAACAATAGTCAAGGAAAGAGTTTTTTTACTCCTTGGTGAAGGTACCTGCAAGCTTTTTCGTCAAGGGGAAAGTTATGGGAAGCTTGATGCCAAAAACTCCTTTCATCTATTTGTCACAATTATAGGGTTCTGGAGAATGAACTGAATTCAAAGTTTTTGATTACAGTAAAAAATAGAATATGCAGGCTCTCCCGCAAAAAATTCTCTTTGTACAGCCTTACTCCACAATTAGACATGAAGTATTATGCTTGAATTACACCTAACTATCCTAGCTAAATTGATACGGTGGGTATAGCTAGAAAGGCAGTATTGTGGCAGTTTTTACAATAGGATTAACTATTACAATCCTTGAATGATGCTGCCACAATGTACCCTTGGTCTGTGCAATCATTGCACCTTAAATTTATCGAAAGGGCCTCATATCAAATGTATCTGCGGTCCATCGTCTACTGGGCTTTGGTTGGCACACAGGTGTGCTCCGACCTGCCTGCAAACAGAGAGCAACCTGGCGCAGATATTGTGGCCTGGCCACTAAGGCAACAAATTTCGCCGCCTATGCTCCGGGATGTGGCTTGTTACAAGACATCTGATTTAAATCAACCTTCAATTTAAATCAGTCTTGAGACACAAAGGTAATCCTCAGGTTTTGATATTCTAAAATTACATTGCCTTTAAATTCCTTGGAAAAGATAAACAAGGCACAACAGTAACATATTCTTTCCCTGTAATGAAACACAGAGACTGCAATACACTGGTTGTTTACAAATAAGATTTTCTTGAGGGATTACAAAATTTACTCTGAGAAAACAATGTCTGTAATTGCTCTAACTGATATCTTCATCCAGCAGAGGTCTCAATTGTACTTGGATCGTTTCAATGCACTGCGTGAAGAATTGCTCCCAATTTTGTTTGGAGGCCATCTCAGATTTGTTGTTTACTGAGGCAGCCCACCTGTTTGGCTAACCGAATCCTCAAAAGTGACAACATTATAACTTGTTGCAGTATAGATGCAGTCCCAGGGCAGCCTCTACTTGATTGTGCAATAACTCTCGGAAGAAGGTTTACCCGGTTAACCAAAAGTGAGGTGATCGCAACCTTGTATAACTTTTTAGAAGCATGGACCATGTTTTTGTTGAGTAAAGAGAGTGTGGATAATTGAATGTCGACAAGGTGTCATGGTCGATTGCAAAAATGTAAATATATGAGTAGCCAGCCACTAGAGCCTATTGATTCAACATAATATGATATTTTAGATGCAATAAAATTGGTCTAAAAAACGGGGCACTCAATATGGGCTAAATTTTTTGTATCAGAACTGGGGTTTCGGGCTCGGAATGCTGGTTGGAAAATATATTTGGACTGAGCAGGAATTACAAATTATCTAGCACTGGGCTTTGGTTGGAACCCAGGTGTGCTCCGACCTGCCTGCAAACAGAAAGCAACCTGGCGCAGATATTGCGGTCTGGCCACTAAGGCAACAAATTTTGCCGCCTATGCTCCAGGATGTTGCTTGGGACAAGACATCTGATTTGATTCAACCTTCAATTTTAATCTGATGTAATAATGCTATAATACATAAATATCATAAGAAGCAACAAGTCTTGAGACACAAAGGTAATCCTCAGGTTTTGATATTCTAAGATTACATTGCCTTTAAATCCCTTGGAAAATATAAACAAGGCACAACAGTAACAAATTCTTTCCCTGTAATGAAACACAGAGACTGCAATACACTGGTTGTTTACAAATAAGATTTTCTTGAGGGATTAGAAAATTTACTCTGAGAAAACAATGTCTGTAATTGCTCTAACTGATATCTTCATCCAGCAGAGGTCTCAATTGTACTTGTATCGTTTCAATGCACTGCGTGAAGAATTGCTTCCAATTTTGTTTGGAGGCCATCTCAGATTTGTTGTTTATTGAGGCAGCCCACCTGTTTGGCTAACCGAATCCTCAAAAGTAACAACATTATAGCTTGTTGCAGTATAGATGCAGTCCCAGGGCACGATTTTTAAAAAAATGTACAAATTCAACCGTAACATGAATGCTGTCAATGGTTATTTCAGGACTGCAATTCCTTAATGGTGATAAATACACCAAGGTCGAACATACAGAAACCAGCTCACTGAAAATGCAGCGGAATATTTCACATAGAATATCATGTGTGTTATTAAGGGTGAGCCCTCCAGACACACAGTTATCATAATCCTATACGCATCCAGCATAGTTACATTAGTGTTTTTCAATAATAAAAATATTGGGACGACATTCAAGTAAAATTTAAGCTCAAACATTTGGGAGTAGTTTGAAAATGCTATCATTGAACAGTATCCACTGAAAAAGCCAAATCCAAACCATGTTTTGGAATATTAATAATATTAATTATTTTGAGGTCTATAGTCATTCTGATAGAATTTGATGGGTGACAGATGGATCACCAAGATCAACCAACAGAAATATTCTTTTGTTTAAGTTCAGTATAGCATCTCCATTGTCATTTGTAAATTGCTCCACTCCTTTGATAAAAGGCAATTAGAATTTGTTTGAAACTGTACACAATGGCATAGAAACTACAAATATATAGGCTCTTTGCACTGCCTTGCGCAACATTGCCACTGCACTGATGGATGAAATAAACACCGTAATGAAAAAGTAAATCGCAATTTAAAATATGTTAAAAAAATATTTCAAACATGCCCTCAAAAACTCATTTAGATAATGTGATGAACTGATGCTCCAAAAAAAACCAGATCTCTGTGAGTTACCATGTCGAAGTTTAGTTCTGCCCAAACAGAAAAACACGAACTTGGAGATTTTTTGTCAGATTTGGAGTTTTTTGCAGAAAAATATAAATGAATAGTTAGCTGATTGACTGACGATCCAGGTGACCAAATGTGGTTATTCTGAATCAAAAACTGTAGGAAGGAGATAGCTTTTGGAAAAGTAAGGAGGAGATAACTACAACTGAGCATTTTTGACTTTAAATAACTGAGTTATTCGGTAGTTTACTGAGGGTAGGTAGCCGAGGCGTGCACATTGATTGACGACCAGAATCAAGTGCGTACAACTTACGTTGACCGCTCGTAAAACAGTTGGCAATCCGTGCATGGCAGGTTTTGTCAGCAGAGAGCTTCCACCCTTTTTTGACAGCCTGACCACAATGTCCATCATTAGATGGGACCCTTTCAGTAATTACCTTTGTAATAGCTTGAGGTATGTGACTCAGTACCTTTGTCCTATTATTTACGCTCACAAAAGATTTAGACTGAGAGCGGAAGCTGGATATAATTGTTGATATATGATGAACAGGCGCAAGCCCCAAACCAGAAGCCATAGTGTGATCCAAGTCTAGGCCAAGATGGAAACCATTGAATTTTGACACATCATTATCAATAGTAAAATTTGGACAGTGATAAAACAGATAAAAATCTCTCAGTTGGATATGCTTGAGACAAGAAACTGGTTATACAGGTAAGCACAAAGTAAAAACCAGTCATATGGTCAAGGGTAAAAAGCAGAATGAGTAAAATTGACAGGATAAAAGACTAAAAATACAGAGAGTAGTAAAAGTTGTACCTGACAGGATGTGACCTTTTTCGTGCCGATATATGAATATATGAATTGTATCATCTAGTGTCAGATGGTCGGCCTCTTAATTAATAAAATGCCATTAAAGTGAAATAGCATACTGTGATGCGCAACATAGAAATCTACATAAGAGTCTCAACTTCTCAGCTCTTTGGGGATAATTTACTACTTAGCTAATATTATGATCTCCCAACTCTGCAGATTAAAAGACAGGAAGGAAAAGGAAATCAAAGGAATAAAATTTATGGAACAGTAGGAAGAAAGACAACGTTTTATAAATAGATATGATCAAAGTCTACTGTATTAAATAGACAGTTTTCTGAGCGCTGATTTAGGCCTCAATTTGGAGTTGTCCTCTCTCAAGTTTGATACATAGTCCGGGAAATAATTTTAGTATTTGGATAGTCAATTATAGCATTTTCCGCCGGACAATTTGGCAGGCAGGCTAGGAGAATAAGAATGTCTCTCTTCGATCAGAGGCTAGGAGAATAAGAATGTCTCTCTTCGATCAGAGGCTAGGAGAATAAGAATGTCTCTCTTCGCAGGTCAATAAATATAATATTTATCATAGACATGGTTATATATAGATATAGCTCGGTCTCAGCTGATTCAATATCTTGAAAGTGATAAATGGCAGATAAATAGTAAGGAAGCTCGTGTAACAGAAACAGTCAATGATATATGCATGATTGTGAGTGAGTGGATACAAGGGATTTTAGAACAGAGCAAAAAATTTACTCTCAGCCTGAAAGCTCGTTTTGCTTGCAATGTAATTACCATTTGTAGCGTAATAGATTATGTATAAATACCGTTAGGTCGTGGCAGGACAGCAAATGATAATATTTTGCTTGTTTTGATGTTTTATACAGGATATACAGAACGTCTGAAAAAATCATTGTAGAGATTGTAGAGATTGAAGAGATTGTAGAGATTGTAGAGATTATCATTGTAACCTGGCTACACGATAACAATCAATAACCAACCTCGGAGCTTAAATAAATTCTTTTCTACCAAAGTTAAGCTGTGTGTTGCAAAGTTCCTTTTCCAAAACAGAGACTATAGTTTTACAATAATGACCTGTATTAATTGGTCCTGAATTAACGAGCTGGAAAGACAGCTAAAACCTACTACAAGGGGTCCCAGCAATGGGCCATGTAAGGCCAATAATCCTAACACGTACGCTGAGTTTCATAGGGTGGCAATGGTGGATTGGAATGTGCTGTGGGATGAGAGAACACAACTCCGAGTAGTGAATAGCGGGCTATCTAATTAGCGCCATCGACCCATTCTTTTTTGGGGATGGTGAGATGGCGCAATTGGTTAGCGCGCTTGCTATTCACTGCCAGGCAATTAGTGCCGAAGGAGTTGGGGGTTCGAGTCCCACTGGGGGAGCTTTCATTGTTGATTGTTCCAGCCCCCAGCACCCTCGTGTGTATACCTCTCCTGTGTACTTGTCTACTGACTGACTCATGGAAAGACATGTGACAGCATGGAAAGACATGCTGACGAGCTTGAAAGACAGCTAAAACCTACTACAAGGGGTCCCAGCAATGGGCCATGTAAGGCCAATAACCCTAACACGTACGCTGTGTTTCATAGGGTGGCAATGGTGGATTGGAATGTGCTGTGGGATGAGAGAACATAATTCCGAGTAGTGAAAAGCGGGCTATCTAATTAGCGCCATCGACCCATTCTTTTTTGGGGATGGTGAGATGGCGCAATTGGTTAGCGCGCTTGCTATTCACTGCCAGGCGATTAGTGCCGCAGGAATTGGGGGTTCGAGTCCCACTGGGGGAGCTTTCATTGTTGATTGTTCCAGCCCCCAGCACCCTCGGGTGTATACCTCTCCTAAGCTGTGTGTTGCAAAGTTCCTTTTCCTTTGTCACAAAACAGAGACTTTAGTTTTACAATAATGACCTGTTTTAATTGGTCCTGAATTAATTCAACTTCCTGAAGGTGTTTCCATCGAGTTATGAAATTATGACTGTTATTAAACTCAATCTACTACGTCACATATCGCAGGCTCAGCTCAGGTCCAGCTTATTCCTCAGAAACCTGCACGATGATTAAGACTGGGGTAGGACTGATTCATTTGAATAACAGACATGAATGAGGCTGTGTTACGTACCAAAGTCATAAATTAAGTTATGCTTTTGAGATGCAGTTCTATTATATAGAACTTACTTTAAAATAGACAGTTTTCTGAGCTCTGATTTAGGCCACAGTTCGGAGTTGTCCTCTCTCCAGTTTGATACTTTGAACCAACGCTGCATAGGAAAAACGTGCTGAAAAGAGGGTTATCTTGATAATGTAACGATAAAACGTAACGATAAAAGTATGAAAAGATTCGCATCAAACTGTCTTATGTTCTGGTAATATGATGCTACTGCTGACTAAGGTCTGGGCATATTCTAACATTCAATTTATAACCTGTGGCCGTGGCTGTATTCTCAAAGTCTACCATTCCTTTATCTGGTATGAATACAAAGAGTTACAATATTTGACAAGCTAATCAAATATGTGGAAGTTTTGAGATCAGTTTATGCACCAGTAAGGTAGCGTGGATTGGCACCTCTAGATACTCAACACTCTGATTGGCTGTCGACAAACCCAACTTTACCTTTTATCTTTACAGCCTCACATTCTGGTGGTTATGACCTCATAGTAATATGGAAGGCTTGAAGATATGAGTATAATTAATAACCGATAAGTACTGACAGCTGGTCAACACATAGTACCACCGAGTGGCACATTTCACAGACTACCCGAGTGGCACACCTCTCAGACTACCCGAGTGGCACACTTCTCAGACTACCCAGTGGCACACTTCTCAGACTACCCGAGTAGCACACTTCTCAGACTACCCGAGTGGCGCACTTCTCAGACTACCCGAGTGGCACACCTCTCAGACTACCCGAGTGGCACACTTCTCTGACTACCCAAGTGGCACACTTCTCAGACTACCCAGTGGCACACTTCTCAGACTACCCGAGTAGCACACTTCTCAGACTACCCGAGTGGCGCACTTCTCAGACTACCCGAGTGGCACACCTCTCAGACTACCCGAGTGGCACACTTCTCTGACTACCCAAGTGGCACATTTCTCAGACTACCCGAGTGGCACACTTCTCAGACTACCTGAGTGGCACACTTCTCAGACTACCCGAGTGGCACATTTCTCTGACTACCCAAGTGGCACATTTCTCAGACTACCCGAGTGGCACACTTCTCAGACTACCCGAGTGGCACACTTGTCAGACTACCGAGTGGCACACTTCTCAGACTACCCAAGTGGCACACTTCTCAGACTACCCGAGTGGCACACCTCTCAGACTACCCGAGTGGCACATTTCTCAGACTACCCGGGTGGCACACTTCTCAGACTACCCGAGTGGCACACCTCTCAGACTACCTGAGAGTGCTCCATAGTTTATCTTAGTGATATAATCTTTTCGTTACAGGATCATCAGAATATTATGGAGATTCAGTGTGAGGTCTCCAAACTAAACTCTGATGGTGCTCAATTGGTAAGTACGAATAGTGTAAATATTTACCATCCTTAGATTCACTTCTGTCTTATTGGAAATCTTTCTTTGCTATCATTACTGGTCTTTTGTCAACTACAAATCATTTGCCAGCAGAAATTTTTGAACAAAAAATAATAACTAATGATTGAAGATAAGAGAGACGATCTTATAGAGGAAGCGCTACCAGCGGATGTGACTGCAACTCAACTAACAGTAAAATCAGACAGTGAGACGGGTTTGGTTATACTGGTTCTATCCATAGAGTTATCCCCCTAGAGCTATGACTCAATGTTTACTTCCTGTGGAGGCATGTGTATCCGGCGGCCATATTGGATTTGTGTAGCAACATATAAACAAATCACTATAGACTGTTGAACAAAATATAATTCTATGGTGAGGAGTTAGCTTTTTAAGATTTAGCATTGATGCTAGAAAGAAGATAGATAGATGCTACTTCCATAAATGTATTCCATTGCTCCTATGAAGCACAGACTGATACACAGATATAATATTTTAATTCATAGACAATGATGAAATAGATCATAAACATAAAACAAATTGGATTAGATCATATCAGATTACAAGCAGAGTGCATTATGCAAGACTATAGATGTTTAGATATACCAAGACCACTCAACTTTGATTAATCCTTTCCCTTACTCCCATGATTAACTGTTTTGTCGTTATGCTTTACATAGTGTTCTACACGAATATCAAAATATTTTCTGGCTATTTCCCTGATCAACTGTTTGCTGTGATATAAACTATCCTCTCACAGCTAGGAGTAAAATTTACTCATAGCTGTGAGCTTTGGGAGGGAAATAATGACAGAGGATTTTCTACAATTACACTGCGGAATAACAAAGCCACAAACAGATTTATGTGATTTTCTTTACGTCGAAATTTCTGATCGACATATAGTTCTATGATGGACTCACACCGCTTTATAATATTATTCACAGACTGTGGGGCAGCCACAAGGCCACCTCTATCCTTTATGTTCAGTTACTGTGTAGATTTGTTACTGATGTGACCTCGTTTCTCAACCAAAGCTTCGGCACATAAGATGTGCTGGAAAAGTGACCACTGAAGGAACGGCATCAGTTTTAGATATGACTGTCTCGGCACTACGGCGTAATCACTATCTTTAAAATGGTCGGAGCACAATTTTGTCGACTTCTCAGCATTGAAGCCCTCTCTCTTCGTCGCAACCACCAATATTTTGGTTAGCTCAGGGTCTTTCAGTGGAAATCTAAATAACAATGCATCGATACAACGATTATTGTTTGATTATGTATTCAAGTCTGATTCAATAACTACACAAAAACGCTAGTGGTAATACATCCGTGAGTCTATTGATAGGCCTGAATGATACTGTTATGTTTTTGGTGCCCTTGAATTCTAAAGCTCTGCTCTGACAAATGCAAAGAGTACAAAATAACAGTATAACAGTCATTGGTACCATTGAAGGTTTGGTCCCCCAACAGTGGTCGAGCGCCCACCAAACAGCCCCCCCCCCACCACCAGCAACCAACAAAAGACACAACTTCTTTTGTTGATTGGTGGTGGTTGTTTGAGGGGCACTAAACCACTGGACGGGAATCAAACCCACAGGTGCCTGCAAAACTCAATTTTACACCAAATTTTGCTGCCATGGATCTTAGCTATATCTTAGTACTTGTGTTTAGGGCATCTGGTTTAGTGCGACGCTACTTGGCTATTTTGCATGTGAGGAGCCCATGGCCTTGTGCTTCTAACGAGAAAAAAGCCGAGTGTGGCACTAAGACTGAAGCCCAGAAAAAGGTAATAAGATCTAAGGTTTATGGCAGCAAAAGTTGGTGTAAAATTTGCCCAGTGCCCATGATAAGTGTTTCGAGTAATAGTACATAAATAATTCATTGTAAATTATAATGTAAAAAAACTCACCAGTGGAATCTTTTAGATGAATGAATTGAAGAGTTGAATCAGTTCACTGCACAGTGGATGTGGGTAATCCAAAACTGTCTTAGCTGCAGAAAGAAATAAATGAATACACACAAATATGCCAATTGTATTATATATTTGACTAGCTGGGGGGGTCTTTCAATTAGAAACAGCCAAAATCGCAATCTTATCGCTCACTCACTGAGTGAGCGATACGTGCTAGGGGTATCGCTTTCAGATCGCTCAGTCACTAGATGGAACTATATACCATCAGAGTGAGCGATTTGGGAATGATTTTTTCTAATTGAAACACCAAGTGAGTGATAATTTTGAGCGATGTGATAGTGATGTGATAGTGATAACTTGCTTTAGTAAAGGATCACTCTTTCTAATTGAAAGACCCCCCAGTCTGACAATGATGTCATCTGACCATTCTATTTGTCTTTCTACACTCAGTCCTGCAATTATGCAGGGCTAGCTGTAGAAAGATGGAAAGGCAAACAGATGGGATCAGGGGGGGATAGGAATGCTGGAAAACAACAACATTGAATGAAGAATGAAATTGAAAATGAAGAACTCATGCTTGCTATCCAAACAAATAATGATTCTGCAAATCACAAGTCCAATTAAAGGCAGAATGAGAATGTTTTAGTGTATGTGATGTGATAGGAAACAACTCAGCTTCTTAGAATATGCAAGATTTATGCACCTACCTTGTTTTCCAGTTACATTTCTTTTTCCACCCAAGACCATGCTTCCCAGCCGGCACAACCAATGAAAGTTTAGTTCATTGGCACAACTGTATCTAAACTATGTTGGAAAGATGTTTACCTTAGAGGCTGAACTACGTCTGCCTAATGTGGCAATCTGTCACGCTATTATATGTTGGAATGGTGAAATTTCATAGACATTGTTACGATATATAAACTGCCTCTGCTACACATCTAACTAGAGGCTTGTATATATAGTAACCATGCGTTTTCTTGACAGCAAATTTATACACAATATATCATACCTCAGTATATATTTCATTTTAATTACGATTTATTAGATTTAATATCAATTAGCATTTAGGAGGGTGATTCAGTCCACTGTGAATGTTGAGTAGTAGGCCCATTAGACCATTGGACTTCCACTAGTGTAGGGTAAGTCATTGAGTAATTTTCAGGGTTGCTATTGATGCTTACTTCGAATACAATCTGGTTCCATTTTATTCGCAAAAAACATTAAGTGGTGCTTAATGCAGGTAATTTAAACCCTGGCTATATATTAACCTATTTCAAAATACTGACATGTATTAATGTTTCAAAGGTATTGAATAATGGTTTATTTAAATAATTATATTGCACTGTTGTGTTGTCACAAGGGCTTACCAAACGTTAGCAGCTTACCAGGGGAGATAAATGCAAGTAATGTATACAAATTCAACAGATACGCAGTCATAAACGCATAGTTCCCATGCAGTTTAGAGACTAGATTTGATTTTAAGAAAATGGAATACAACAGTGCAAAATAGAATTGCATACAATTTGGAGCCACACAGTGTGTTAGCAAACAAATCACAAAGCATTTTTTTTTCCATATGATGCATTACCAGTATTCTTGCAAATTACTCTCTAGTAAAGTAGCTGTAGTTACTGCGATGTTACCATATTGACCATATTGGAAAAAACAGTGTTGCTTTGTATGCACCATTTATGCCTCTACCTGGTCATAAACGCATCATTCCCATGCGGTCTAGAAACTAGATTTGATTTTAAGAAAATGGAATAAAACAGTGCAAAATAGAATTGCACACAATTTAGAGCCACACAGAGTGTTAGCAAACAAATGGCAAAGCATTTTATCACATATGATGCCAGTATTCTTGGAAATTACTCTCGAGTAAAGTAGGTGTAGTTACAGCGCAGTTACCATATTGGAAAAAACTGTGTTGCTTTATATGCACCATTTATGCATCTACAAGATAATGAATGTTAAACGTGTACCATGCAACACAGGAACAATCCAATTGCGACATTGGAAACATGTTGCCGCATACGATGTGCCCGCTGGTTCACTGAAACATCTATATATTTTACTCAACATCAGTTCCAAATCATACAAATACAGCTAGAAGATCTTTGTTATTTACCTGGGTTCTTCAATCTATGCCTGGGTTCATCAAATGTTGAGACCAGAAAAGAAGACCCCAGAGAAATCCATAAATTTTGTATCACAACTATAGAGCACAATGGAATGTTTATGTGTTGCTCCCCAAATCCAATATGGCTGACACCATACACACGCCTCCACAGGAAACGCAATGCTATTAGTCAATGAGTCATAGCTCTAGGGGGATAACTCTATGGTTCTATCAACATCACATCCCATAACTCTTATAAGGCATCCAAACCTGCACAAGTACGCCTGTTGGGTGTTTTCAATTAGCCTTCAGAAGAATTGATCAACTTTCTACATGAATGTTGAGTGTATCTTACTTTGCTATGCTAAAATAATACCTACACTCTTGAATAATACCTACACCCTAAATAAATACCTACACCCTGAAATAACACCTACATGCACCCTAAGTAATACCTACACCCTAAAATAATACCTATACCCTAAATAATACCTACACTCTTAAATAATACCTACACCCTGAATACGTACCTACACCCTAAAATAATATCTACACCCTGAAATAACATTTAAACAATTCAAAATACTACTTATCACTTTAAATACTCCTTAAAGATCTTACTGCCCAGCTGACCTTGTTGTAGGATGGCCCTTGCAGAATACTCTACCTTTTTCTATTTTATATGTAAGTTTTAAGCTCTAGTGGAATTATCCTTTCATACAAAGAGGACAGACAACTACTGAATTTATCGATTGCTACTACATTGTACTTTGTTTTTGAATTCACATTGACTGTCGCCGTTTTGATCGGTGAAGGCTTGACATTTTGACATTAGCTAGTTATGATTTGAATACGATTTTGGATTCATTATCCATCACATATTCATCAGTACTCCGCCAATGATATGACCCTGGTCCCAATTTAATTCGCCGTATACATAATTAAATACTTTACTGCAATTCCAGTTTTCTTTTGTCCAACCTCAAGAACTGTGTGTGCTAGCCTGTCACGTAAAGCTACTGATTCAGAGAATACCTATAATATTAAGTATTTATGACCAAGTTTGATGGATAAAACTGTATTTATTTTTTCATTTTGATAAACGGATAAAATTATTAACTCTTGGTGAAGTCGGATAATAACAGGGCATTGAGCAAATTGTAGAATCATAGACATAGATCCACAGACATAGACATAAATACTGCAAAGACATATAATAATAAAAATAATAATAATTACAGAGAGATTTAGGCTCTAGGACAGTATCTACTTATGACAGATTAAAACAAAATAAAGATAACAACGATATCTAGCATTAATTATTCCAGGCAGCACAACACCCCCTCAAGATTCTCTAAAGAGCTCATTTGTTCATATTTAACCCGATTGAATTGTAACAGATATAAGTCAATAAAACATCAGCAGTATATTATAGTTAATATTGGCAGCAGAGGAGGAGTTTTATGGTGTTGAGAATCACAATCTAAGTGTTTAATTGTAAATATAAGAGAGTTAAAAAGAACCAAAATCAGTCATGGCAGCAAATAATGCATATCCAGTAAACACTGAGAGTGACTCACCACTCACACCTCCAGTACACACTGAGAGTGACTCGCCACTCACACCTCCAGTACACACTGAGAGTGACTCGCCACTCACACCTCCAGTACACACTGAGAGTGACTCACCACTGTCCAGTACACACTGAGAGTGACTCGCCACTCACACCTCCAGTACACAAGATCATTAACTAGAGTGATAAAAAATTAAGTGTGGCAAGTAAGAACAATATTACTACTCGTCCCTGTGTATTATTATGTATAGTGTTCGGCTCAGGCTGTTATATTCCCCAACTACTGGACACAAACCTCTGTATTATATACGTCTGTCTGTACGTCACGAGTCAAACTGAACAAAGGATGAGGGGAATAAACCAGTATTATCTCCACATTGTCCTCTCGTCCAATCAGAATCAACGTTACCTAACAACACAACTCTATCACCAACCTGTCAAATAATAATAAATACTGATATATTTATATACGTATCATATATTAAAAACTTTGAGACAAATATTAACATCAGAACTGAAGTATAGAGGTAGTGACCGTGTGACCGTGTAACCGTGTGACCGTGTAACCGTGTACGTCGATCAAAGGAAAAGCTGAAGCCGTACATCTCTAGTTTATTGTTATTTGGAATTACACGAAGACAACAAGAGGAGACAACTTGAGATTTCACCAGCTCAATACTTTATAACAGGGAGTTTGGGAACAAACTCCCAAACTCCCTGTTTATACTGATACAACAAAGAATAATGTTTTAAAATTGTATAAATATAAGACATTAAACTGTTGGCCTTTTCTAATTAACAACTCAGCTGTTACGGCTTAATCTGCTCCAACTTTTTCTGTAGAATATTGTCTTTCATCTAAGTGTTACGTATAGTTTATTTTGCAGCCAAAATGGAATAAGATTCAACAAACAATTGGGATTTTATTCTATAATTGATTGAGCTCTATCATAGACTTGGTAAGAAACCTAGATATATGTGAGGCATTAGCAGTGAGGCATTTAATTATGGGTCACCGGCAGCTCACATACCAGGCTTTTTATTGATAACTCGACCAATTTCGATCATATTTCGAGTGTGAAAATGCAACAGGCAGCTTGTTGTTAGCAGTTTGATATCAATTTTTATCTTCACAATTTTTCCAAGATAAAAAACAACATCCGACTGATACCAAGACACAGAACATCCGACTGATACCAAGACACAGAACATCCGACTGATACCAAGACACAGAACATCCGACTGATACCAAGACACAGAACATCCGACTGATACCAAGACACAGAACATCCGACTGATACCAAGACACAGAACATCCGACTGATACCAAGACACAGAACATCCGACTGATACCAAGACACAGAACATCCGACTGATACCAAGACACAGAACATCCGACTGATACCAAGACACAGAACATCCGACTGATACCAAGACACAGAACATCCGACTGATACCAAGACACAGAACATCCGACTGATACCAAGACACAGAACATCCGACTGATACCAAGACACAGAACATCCGACTGATACCAAGACACAGAACATCCGACTGATACCAAGACACAGAACATCCGACTGATACCAAGACACAGAACATCCGACTGATACCAAGACACAGAACATCCGACTGATACCAAGACACAGAACATCCGACTGATACCAAGACACAGAACATCCGACTGATACCAAGACACAGAACATCCGACTGATACCAAGACACAGAACATCCGACTGATACCAAGACACAGAACATCCGACTGATACCAAGACACAGAACATCCGACTGATACCAAGACACAGCTGAATGTAAAGCAATTTTCAAAAATTGATCGAGTTATCAACAAAATAAACATGGACTGTAGACTGCAAATGCATGATAGCATCATTGCTGTTACACAACCTATGTTGTGAGGTCACCCAAAATTTAGTGCCTCACTTTAGCTTTATATGGTGTGCTCTCTGCCCGTCATGTTCATTATTAAGTATATGTACTGTTTACATTCCGAGTTATGTGGAGCGATTTCAGGGGATTGTACTGTAAGCACTCTTAGTTATGTAGAGCGATTTAGGGAGATCATACTGTATCCACTCCGAGCAAATTAGGGGGATTATATCGTAAGCACTCTGAATTATGTTGAGTGTTTTAGGGTGATTATACTGTACACACTCTGAGTAATGTAGAGCGATTTAGGGAGATTATACTGTATTTACCCTGAGTGAGAGCTCAGCTTTATTTTCTGCGATGAACTCATAGAGAGCCGTTCCAGTCTTACTACCAGCCGCTGGTATAGTTACTTTCTCAGGCTCTCCTGCTTTATCTTTCTGTTTATCGAGAGATTTAGAGGCAGGCTTGTGTAAGGGAAGCATCTCAATCTCATCTATAAATATATTAGGAGAACTTAAATACAATAAAAGAATTTAAATATAATCAGAAAATTTAAATGTAATGAGAGAATTTATACACTCTGATGAGTTGCAACAAGCCTAGCTGTATTCAATCATTCAAATTGAGCTGAAAGTCTCTTTTGTAGGACAAAGATGTCTTCCCCAACTAACTGAAGATTCAAGGTATCAGAAAAACGGATACCTGAGAAGTCAGCTAACAACTGCAACACAGTACTAAGTAAGTGTCACATGAAATAATAATATATCACACTGAGACACATACTAGTGCTACTTAATCAGATAATCTGTGAGCTTACCTTCTCCCACTGATACAAACATGACACATACTAGTGCTACTAACTGAGATAATCTGTGAGCTTACCTTCTCCCACCGATACAAACATGACACATACTAGTGCTACTAACTCAGATAACCTGTGAGTTTACCTTCTCCCACTGATACAAACATGACACATACTAGTGCTACTAACTGAGATAATCTGTGAGCTTACCTTCTCCCACCGATACAAACATGACACATACTAGTGCTACTAACTCAGATAATCTGTGAGCTCACCTTCTCCCACTGATACAAACAGAGCTGGGAATATTCCTCTCTTATTACCACATTCACCATAGAGCCATTCATCGTCTACCTTAGCTGTAACTCTCACCATCTGTCCGGCCTTGAGAGGTAAATCTGATGGGTCTGAGCCGGTAAACTCAAACGCACAGAACGCCTCTACACTAAACTTCTCGTCCTCATCCTGTTACAATATACCAGTATACCTATTTATATGTGTGTGAGTCAGGAGTGTTAGCTGAGAACCTAAGTACAGATAACCGAGTAGTGATCTGTAACCATAGGCTGATACATGGCTATTGGTTTGAAGTTGTCTACTTTATGTCAGAGAGGGCATAACTACTAATATGTAATAGTTTAAAGCTGATTGAACCCAGAAAGTTATGGGCATCTAAACTCCTTGATTAAACATTGATATTTTCTTGATTTTCGTATGTATGTTGTTTGTTTCTTGTCTTAGAAGAGCGAGACTGAACAACAGATAGATATTCAGATCATAGATCATCATTATAAAGTCTATAATTAAAACGAGCCTCGTACGCATTATCACAACAAGCTTACCTCGGGATCAGGGAATTCTTTGGTAATCTCCACAAAGGCCAGAGGAAATGTTCCTTGAAAAAGAAAACACTTAATCAATGTACATGATGAGATGATAAACACTTAATCAATGTACGGGATGAGATGTTAAACAGGCACTGACGGTCATTGAGACCTTCTGGCGGACATTGAGACCTTCTGGCAGTCAATGTGACCTTCTGGCAGTCATTGTGACCTTGAAGAGATAAAGCTGATATGTAATATAAATCCTGCAGGGGAAGATTTGTTAATTCTTCTCAGATATGTAATATGAGTCAATCTCACATTATATCATCAGCACATAGAATCCTACATTCCTCACAACCAGCACAGACATATAAGTATAAGTACATGGATCACTTTTCTTAAGTTGTGGTGACACAACCCTTGTCTGTGATTGGCTCACCTACTTTGCCATTCATTGGCTTACTTCAGGTTAATCTTGTCTGCAATTGGATTACTAAGACTACACTATACTGTGTGTAGCTTACTTAGACTACCCCATACTGACTCTCGTGATCTGACTGGGCATGTAGATCACTGATAAACTAGGCTATAGTTACCACAAAGGAGATGTCGTAAGGCTAAGTATAAATCATGCGTGACTTTAAATTGGGCATGTGCAAGAACAATGAGTTTGGTCTAGGTTCTGAGAGAAAATTTGGTCAGGGAGAATGGGATAGCCCCTGCATGAACTGCCAATCAAAATCAGCTAATAGTGACAAGAGAGAATAACTATCAATATCAATTCCGCACGCATTGAAGAGCATACCACCAGAGCAGGTAGCCAATCAGATGGCTTCGGAATTCCGAGACTCAATTTTGCAGAGATCAGCTCATGCCCAGAGCTGAGCATGCGCAGAATGAGACTACCCTATACTGTGTGTAGCTTACTTAGACTACACTATACTATGTGTAGCTTACTTAGACTACCCTATACTGTGTGTAGCATACTTAGACTACCCTATACTGTGTGTAGCTTACTTAGACTACCCTATACTGTGTGTAGCTTACTTAGACTACCCTATACTGTGTGTAGCTTACTTAGACTACCCTATACTATGTGTAGCATACTTAGACTACACTATACTGTGTGTAGCTTACTTAGACTACCCTATACTGTGTGTAGCTTACTTAGACTAACCTATACTGTGTGTAGCATACTTAGACTACCCTATACTGTGTGTAGCATACTTAGACTACACTATACTGTGTGTAGCTTACTTAGACTACCCTATACTGTGTGTAGCTTACTTAGACTACCCTATACTATGTGTAGCTTACTTAGACTACCCTACACTGTGTGTAGCATACTTAGACTACACTATACTGTGTGTAGCATACTTAGACTACTCTATACTGTGTGTAGCTTACTTAGACCACACTATACTATGTGTAGCTTACTTAGACTACACTATACTATGTGTAGCTTACTTAGACTACCCTACACTGTGTGTAGCATACTTAGACTAACCTATACTGTGTGTAGCTTACTTAGACTACCCTATACTGTGTGTAGCTTACTTAGACCACACTATACTATGTGTAGCTTACTTAGACTACACTATACTATGTGTAGCTTACTTAGACTACCCTACACTGTGTGTAGCATACTTAGATTAACCTATACTGTGTGTAGCTTACTTAGACTACCCTATACTGTGTGTAGCATACTTAGACTACCCTATACTGTGTGTAGCATACTTAGACTACCCTACACTGTGTGTAGCATACTTAGACTACACTATACTGTGTGTAGCTTACTTAGACTACCCTACACTGTGTGTAGCATACTTAGACTACCCTATACTGTGTGTAGCTTACTTAGACTACACTATACTGTGTGTAGCTTACTTAGACTACCCTATACTGTGTGTAGCATACTTAGACTAACCTATACTGTGTGTAGCTTACTTAGACTACCCTATACTGTGTGTAGCATACTTAGACTACCCTACACTGTGTGTAGCATACTTAGACTACACTACACTGTGTGTAGCTTACTTAGACTACCCTACACTGTGTGTAGCATACTTAGACTACACTATACTGTGTGTAGCTTACTTAGACTACCCTACACTGTGTGTAGCATACTTAGACTACCCTATACTGTGTGTAGCTTACTTAGACTACACTATACTGTGTGTAGCTTACTTAGACTACTCTATACTGTGTGTAGCATACTTAGACTAACCTATACTGTGTGTAGCTTACTTAGACTACCCTATACTGTGTGTAGCATACTTAGACTACCCTATACTGTGTGTAGCTTACTTAGACTACCCTATACTGTGTGAAGCTTACTTAGACTACTCTATACTGTGTGTAGCATACTTAGACTACACTATACTGTGTGTAGCTTACTTAGACTACCCTATACTGTGTGTAGCTTACTTAGACTACTCTATACTGTGTGTAGCATACTTAGACTACACTATACTGTGTGTAGCATACTTAGACTACCCTATACTGTGTGTAGCATACTTAGACTACCCTATACTGTGTGTAGCTTACTTAGACTACCCTATACTGTGTGTAGCTTACTTAGACTACTCTATACTGTGTGTAGCATACTTAGACTACACTATACTGTGTGTAGCATACTTAGACTACCCTATACTGTGTGTAGCTTACTTAGACTACCCTATACTGTGTGTAGCATACTTAGACTACACTATACTGTGTGTAGCTTACTTAGACTACCCTATACCGTGTGTAGCTTACTTAGACTACCCTATACTATGTGTAGCTTACTTAGACTACCCTACACTGTGTGTAGCATACTTAGACTAACCTATACTGTGTGTAGCTTACTTAGACTACCCTATACTGTGTGTAGCTTACTTAGACCACACTATACTATGTGTAGCTTACTTAGACTACACTATACTATGTGTAGCTTACTTAGACTACCCTACACTGTGTGTAGCATACTTAGACTAACCTATACTGTGTGTAGCTTACTTAGACTACCCTATACTGTGTGTAGCTTACTTAGACCACACTATACTATGTGTAGCTTACTTAGACTACACTATACTATGTGTAGCTTACTTAGACTACCCTACACTGTGTGTAGCATACTTAGACTAACCTATACTGTGTGTAGCTTACTTAGACTACCCTATACTGTGTGTAGCATACTTAGACTACCCTATACTGTGTGTAGCATACTTAGACTACACTATACTGTGTGTAGCATACTTAGACTACTCTATACTGTGTGTAGCTTACTTAGACTACCCTATACTGTGTGTAGCTTACTTAGACTACCCTATACTGTGTGTAGCTTACTTAGACTACCCTATACTGTGTGTAGCATACTTAGACTACACTATACTGTGTGTAGCTTACTTAGACTACCCTATACTGTGTGTAGCATACTTAGACTACACTATACTGTGTGTAGCATACTTAGACTACTCTATACTGTGTGTAGCTTACTTAGACTACCCTATACTGTGTGTAGCTTACTTAGACTACCCTATACTGTGTGTAGCATACTTAGACTACCCTATACTGTGTGTAGCTTACTTAGACTACCCTACACTGTGTGTAGCTTACTTAGACTACCCTATACTGTGTGTAGCTTACTTAGACTACCCTACACTGTGTGTAGCTTACTTAGACTACCCTATACTGTGTGTAGCATACTTAGACTACACTATACTGTGTGTAGCATACTTAGACTACTCTATACTGTGTGTAGCTTACTTAGACTACCCTATACTGTGTGTAGCTTACTTAGACTACCCTATACTGTGTGTAGCATACTTAGACTACACTATACTGTGTGTAGCTTACTTAGACTACCCTATACTGTGTGTAGCATACTTAGACTACTCTATACTGTGTGTAGCTTACTTAGACTACCCTATACTGTGTGTAGCTTACTTAGACTACCCTATACTGTGTGTAGCATACTTAGACTACCCTATACTGTGTGTAGCTTACTTAGACTACACTATACTGTGTGTAGCATACTTAGACTACTCTATACTGTGTGTAGCTTACTTAGACTACCCTATACTGTGTGTAGCTTACTTAGACTAACCTATACTGTGTGTAGCATACTTAGACTACCCTATACTGTGTGTAGCATACTTAGACTACTCTATACTGTGTGTAGCTTACTTAGACTACCCTATACTGTGTGTAGCTTACTTAGACTACACTATACTGTGTGTAGCATACTTAGACTACCCTATACTGTGTGTAGCATACTTAGACTACCCTATACTGTGTGTAGCTTACTTAGACTACACTATACTGTGTGTAGCATACTTAGACTACCCTATACTGTGTGTAGCATACTTAGACTACACTATACTGTGTGTAGCATACTTAGACTACCCTATACTGTGTGTAGCATACTTAGACTACCCTATACTGTGTGTAGCTTACTTAGACTACACTATACTGTGTGTAGCATACTTAGACTACCCTATACTGTGTGTAGCATACTTAGACTACCCTATACTGTGTGTAGCTTACTTAGACTACTCTATACTGTGTGTAGCTTACTTAGACTACCCTATACTGTGTGTAGCTTACTTAGACTACACTATACTGTGTGTAGCATACTTAGACTACCCTATACTGTGTGTAGCATACTTAGACTACCCTATACTGTGTGTAGCTTACTTAGACTACACTATACTGTGTGTAGCATACTTAGACTACCCTATACTGTGTGTAGCATACTTAGACTACCCTATACTGTGTGTAGCATACTTAGACTACACTATACTGTGTGTAGCTTACTTAGACTACCCTATACTGTGTGTAGCTTACTTAGACTACCCTATACTGTGTGGAGCTTACTTAGACTACCCTATACTGTGTGTAGCTTACTTAGACTACACTATACTGTGTGTAGCTTACTTAGACTACCCTACACTGTGTGTAGCTTACTTAGACTACCCTACACTGTGTGTAGCTTACTTAGACTACACTATACTGTGTGTAGCATACTTAGACTACCCTATACTGTGTGTAGCATACTTAGACTACCCTATACTGTGTGTAGCTTACTTAGACTACCCTATACTGTGTGTAGCTTACTTAGACTACACTATACTGTGTGTAGCTTACTTAGACTACACTATACTGTGTGTAGCATACTTAGACTACTCTATACTGTGTGTAGCTTACTTAGACTACTCTATACTGTGTGTAGCTTACTTAGACTACACTATACTGTGTGTAGCTTACTTAGACTACACTATACTGTGTGTAGCTTACTTAGACTACTCTATACTGTGTGTAGCTTACTTAGACTACCCTATACTGTGTGTAGCTTACTTAGACTACCCTATACTGTGTGTAGCATACTTAGACTACCCTATACTGTGTGTAGCTTACTTAGACTACCCTACACTGTATGTAGCATACTTAGACTACCCTATACTGTGTGTAGCTTACTTAGACTACCCTATACTGTGTGTAGCTTACTTAGACTACACTATACTGTGTGTAGCTTACTTAGACTACACTATACTGTGTGTAGCTTACTTAGACTACACTATACTGTGTGTAGCATACTTAGACTACTCTATACTGTGTGTAGCTTACTTAGACTACCCTATACTGTGTGTAGCTTACTTAGACTACCCTATACTGTGTGTAGCATACTTAGACTACCCTATACTGTGTGTAGCTTACTTAGACTACCCTACACTGTATGTAGCATACTTAGACTACCCTATACTGTGTGTAGCTTACTTAGACTACCCTATACTGTGTGTAGCTTACTTAGACTACACTATACTGTGTGTAGCTTACTTAGACTACACTATACTGTGTGTAGCTTACTTAGACTACACTATACTGTGTGTAGCATACTTAGACTACTCTATACTGTGTGTAGCTTACTTAGACTACCCTATACTATGTGTAGCTTACTTAGACTACTCTATACTGTGTGTAGCTTACTTAGACTACACTATACTGTGTGTAGCTTACTTAGGCTACCCTATACTGTGTGTAGCTTACTTAGACTACTCTATACTGTGTGTAGCTTACTTAGACTACCCTATACTATGCGTAGCTTACCTTGTTTGCCTTTTAATTCTCCTTTACACCACTGATCATCAACAAGCTCTAATAATATAATATTATCTCCTGTCTTAAATATTAAGTCTGTCGGTGTCTCCCCAGAGAAGTCATACAAGGCTCTACAAGTCCCTGTACTCGGCTGTAAAACAAACACATACAAGGCTATTATCCAGGGCGATACACGACCCCGTACTCGGCTGTAAAACAAACACATACAAGGCTATACAGGGCTCTAGACGTCCCCGTACTCGGCTGTAAAACAAACTCATGGCTCTATATATTATAGTGTATAGCATTAATAAAAACTTAGTGTGTGAAAAGCAGAAGGAACTAATGCTATAGTGACCTACTTGTCACAGGATTATAACTATTATAACTAATTATATCATTATACACATGGCCATGTACCTGACCTTATGACTTCATGATCACATGACCTCATGATAACACACACATAACCTTATGACCTCTTGATCACATGACCTACTGATCACATGACTATATACTGACCTTTTGACCTGCTCGTCTCCTATCTGATTTTCTGTGTATGTCATCCTCCGGTTGGCCTTCAGCAGGAGTCGCCCAGAATCTTTTATCGTTATCCTTATCTATATAACAGTCGAGCCTGTGTTTGTACTTATCTGGGTTCTCTTCTTCACGTTTAGCTTTCTGGGCGTAGATTCTCTGTAGAGCTGAAGGCTTACTCACAGGAGCCGGGGCTGCCGGTCCCGACTGGTGCTGTGACATAGAGAAGAATCCTTCTGTCTGTGCTGCTGACGAGGAGGAGGAGGAGGAGGAGGATGTATTGTCTTTAGCTGCAGCTGCAGACTTGTGAGGTTTTAGCTCTATTACAGGGAAGTTATTTTCTATAGATTGGTCCATGAGTGTTTTAGTTTGAGGCTGTGGGGGTTGCTGTGGGGGTTGCTGTGGGGGTTTGGGACGTGGCGGCTGAGTTTTATTACACTTTTGCTGTTTCGGTTGTTGGTTTGTTTTACCGTGGAAGTCTATCAGTGTGTCTCTATCTGTGGCCTCCTGTAGAGTAAGAATAAGAATGAAACCAGGGCAGCTCCTGATATCCACACAGAGACACAGAAAAAATATCAAAATAACAATAAAGTGTGCAGTGACAGTCAGACCTATACATTTATGTGAGATAAACAAAAGCTTGGAACGAGCAAGTGGCTTGGAAATGAAATCTTTATGAAGCTCAGAAAACAATGTTACAACTAACTTCAGTAACAGGCAAACAAAACTAACATGTCACATTAAGTTCAGTAGAAGTCCCACTTTTAAGTTAATTTGAAATCGTGTAATCATGGATAGCGAGAGAATAACTCTAAATAGGAAGAGAAAACATCGGTTAGGAACGGAGTTAGGGCTGGGCAGGGAGGTTTATTAGAGTAAATATGTATATAATCGTATATCAGTGTAGTGTGAGAGCTTACCTGTGAACTAATATATGGGACAAGTGGTAAGCCCTTCCTAGGTGGGGGTGTGTCCCCAGATGTGAAGGCTAAATTATCTATAGGACCAGGTCCCTGAAAGAAACACACAGAAAACCATCACCAATGTGTAAGATCAGCAGGTTAGAGATAAAGCAGCATTAAATTAGTGTGATAAAAATGGAGTGAGAAAATCTAGCCAAGGTCTGTGCTCAAACAGCCAGACTAAGTATAATTTTAAGTGACTTTGATGCTGTGCGCTGCATCAGATAACCATCTGAGTGACAATGATCTTGAGAATTATCCCAAACCAAAATTTCAATCAGCTTTGATGAGATAATAAACAGAAACGAAAAGTGATTTATTTGATTTTCACCAGCTCCATAATAAGTTGAACGATGAGCAGTCAGTGAAAGAGCATCTTATACTGATTATAAATTCTAAGTGAAACTGATCTCTTTTATGTGAATGTTTGAAATGTAATCAGCCTGAAAATATCTGAGCAGAATGTTCAGAAACAAGCTGTGATCATCAAAAGAAGACAGCAGTGCATAAGAAGGGATTAAATCTGTGAATTATTTATAAAACACAAGAGGGATTAGGGATTAACAACTAGAGACTGGAGAAGCGTGTGAGAAGTGTGTGAGAAGCGTGTGAGAAGTGTGTCTCTAACTCCTCGGTCTCACTGTGGCTGGATAATTATTTATTATAAGGCCTGTATATATATATATATATATATATCTGTACTAATAACACCAGGTGGCGAAATGTGGCGGATTCGGTCATTTAGGGCCGAATCCGCTACATTTCGCCAATGTACATTTTGCCAATGCTATGTTTTGCCAATCACAAATCGCCAATCACATTTTGCCGAAGGCATTTCGCCAATCTTATTTTGCCAATCACATTTCGCCAAAGATGTTTTACCAATCTCATTTTGCCAATCACATTTTGCCAAAGATATTTTGCCAATCTCATTTCAAAGCCCCATATGTCGTAACGCCATAGCCCCATATGTCGTAACACCATAGCCCCATATGTCGTAACGCAACTCACCTTTGGTATTTGATTCCAGGGATCATTTTTGACATTGAGAGTTTTAGGAGGTTCCCTGCCACCTTTCTGAGTCTGCACTGCACCTGTAGCTACGCCGGGAGCTGCACCGGGAGCTACGCCTGGAACTGTAGAAGGTTTAGGTGGAGATAAGGTAGAACTGCCAGCAGCCTTCGCTGGCTGAGACGGTCTTATTATAGTCGGTTTAGGCTTGTCCTGTAAGTGAAGATTAACCGGAGGTTTTACAGAGTGTAACATAAAACTTGGAGACATAACAGAGCCACACAGTTACGTGCGGCTGGTTTTAATCATACTAAGACACAATGTGTGAAGTGAGTGGTGGCTGAGGAGAGTTAGAGGGTTAGGTTAGTAACCATATGTATCCTAGTAGTAGGCCTTGTTGTTGTTGTGATATTTAGGTCATAACCTCCCAAAACTGATATTATTATATTGATGAGCAGAGATCTATTTTACTCACAGGTCTCCGAGGACCGTGTGACACTATCACTGACGGCTAGTCTAATAATAGATATTAGTGACGAAGCTTGTTTAGTAATAAGTCGGTTATAGATTGGCAAACTTGTAAGGATGGTATGTAAGGATGAATCATTGTAACTGGGATTTAATAAGTTACCATTAGTTCATTTTAGATCTTAGTCACTGAATCAATAGTTAAGCTGAGAAAATTCTTCTTGGTGATCAGAGCTGATTAATCACATTGATGCTTCCATTCCATTGTCTGCCAGTTAGATACCCATGAGAGCCTAACACGATGTACTGAGTCATTTCTGCGCATATTGCACTCAGCTAGGAATGATTCAGAGGGACTGCTTTGTAGCGCTGCAGGCTGCAAGTGTGTCGGCCCTTCAATCTCATTAGTTATGATGGAATAGACCCTGATATCTACACCCGGGTATCAAGATAAATTATTACGGTGCTGTGTCCCCTACTGCAGTGGAGAACCCTAGCGGCTAGTGTGCACGAGCAGCCAGTATCTGGTTTCAGTAAGAATGTACCAGACACTAACTTTATATGCATTAAACTTTGCTCAAGCTCATCGAGTTTTTAGGGTACACTGACCTTGGATATATTAACCTCAGAGTGAGCCGGAGTCTGTCGACCGGGTCTAATTATCGTCGGCTTTCTATTCGGTGTCAGAGCCGCTCCAGGAGATCTCTTACCTGATAAAATACCGTAATACATAAAACCATGATTGTGTGGAGGATGTTGAGGGGAGGGGTGTTGAGGGGAGGGATGTTGAGGGTAGGGATGTTGAGGTGAGGGATGTTGAGGTGAGGGATGTTGAGGGGAGGGGTGTTGAGGGGAGGGATGTTGAGGTGAGGGATGTTGAGGTGAGGGATGTTGAGGGGAGGGATGTTGAGGGGAGGGATGTTGAGGTGAGGGATGTTGAGGTGAGGGATGTTGAGGGGAGGGATGTTGAGGGGAGGGATGTTGAGGTGAGGGATGTTGAGGGGAGGGATGTTGAGGATAGGGGTGTGGAGGTGAGGGATGTTGAGGGGAGGGATGTTGAGGGGGGGATGTTGAGGGGAGGGATGTTGAGGGGAGGGATGTTGAGGATAGGGGTGTGGAGGGTAGGAGTGTGGAGGGTAGGAGTGTTGAGGGGAGGGATGTTGAGGATAGGGGTGTGGAGGTGAGGGATGTTGAGGTGAGGGATGTTGAGGGGAGGGATGTTGAGGGGAGGGATGTTGAGGGGAGGGATGTTGAGGGTAGGGATGTTGAGGGGAGGGATGTTGAGGTGAGGGATGTTGAGGTGAGGGATGTTGAGGGGAGGGATGTTGAGGGGAGGGATGTTGAGGTGAGGGATGTTGAGGGGAGGGATGTTGAGGATAGGGGTGTGGAGGTGAGGGATGTTGAGGGGAGGGATGTTGAGGGGAGGGATGTTGAGGGGAGGGATGTTGAGGGGGGGATGTTGAGGGGAGGGATGTTGAGGGGAGGGATGTTGAGGATAGGGGTGTGGAGGGGAGGGATGTTGAGGTGAGGGATGTTGAGGGGAGGGATGTTGAGGGGAGGGATGTTGAGGGGAGGGATGTTGAGGTGAGGGATGTTGAGGGTAGGAGTGTTGAGGGGAGGGATGTTGAGGATAGGGGTGTGGAGGTGAGGGATGCTGAGGGTAGGGGTGTGGAGGGGAGGGATGTTGAGGGGAGGGATGTTGAGGGGAGGGGTGTGGAGGTGAGGGATGTTGAGGTGAGGGATGTTGAGGTGAGGGATGTTGAGGGGAGGGATGTTGAGGGGAGGGATGTTGAGGTGAGGGATGTTGAGGGGAGGAATGTTGGGGGGAGGGGTGTGGAGGGTAGGGATGTTGAGGGTAGGGGTGTGGAGGTGAGGGATGTTGAGGTGAGGGATGTTGAGGGGAGGGATGTTGAGGTGAGGGATGTTGAGGGTAGGAGTGTTGAGGGGAGGGATGTTGAGGATAGGGGTGTGGAGGTGAGGGATGCTGAGGGTAGGGGTGTGGAGGGGAGGGATGTTGAGGGGAGGGATGTTGAGGGGAGGGGTGTGGAGGTGAGGGATGTTGAGGGGAGGGATGTTGAGGTGAGGGATGTTGAGGGTAGGGGTGTGGAGGGGAGGGATGTTGAGGGGAGGGATGTTGAGGGGAGGGATGTTGAGGTGAGGGATGTTGAGGGTAGGAGTGTTGAGGGGAGGGATGTTGAGGATAGGGGTGTGGAGGTGAGGGATGCTGAGGGTAGGGGCGTGGAGGGGAGGGATGTTGGGGGAGGGATATTGAGGGGTGGGATTTTGAGGTGAGGGATGTTGAGGATAGGGATGTTGAGGAGAGGGATGTTGAGAGGAGGGATGTTGAGGATAGGGGTGTGGAGGGGAGGGATGTTGAGGGGAGGGATGTTGGGGGGAGGGGTGTGGAGGTGAGGGATGTTGAGGGGAGGGATGTTGAGGGGAGGGATGTTGAGGGTAGGAGTGTTGAGGGGAGGGATGTTGAGGTGAGGGATGTTGAGGTGAGGGATGTTGAGGTGAGGGATGTTGAGGGTAGGGGTGTGGAGGTGAGGGGTGTTTAGGATAGGAGAGTGGAGGTGAGGGATGTTGAGGGGGGAGGGTGTGGCCGGTAGGGGATCAAAGAGACATGAATATGTTTGTAATACCTCTGATGGATATTGATGTAATTGAAACTGTTAGAGCAATAAACTAAAGGTAGACCAAGCAGGACTGTTGAAAGAGTGGTTTAGTATTCAGGGTTTAGTATTCAGGGTTTAGTATTCAGGGTTTATATTCAGGGTTTAGTATTCAGGGTTTATTTCCAGGGTTTATATTCAGGGTTTGCATTTAGGGTTTGTATTCAGGGTTTGAGTGTTGACAGTGTCAGGGCCGAGGGGTCAGAGCTCTGATCTCAACATACTTAGACATGGATTACACACCGTAATACTAATGATTCTTATCTATAGCTATCTTACATAAAGAACGCTTCAAGAAAGTTCGATATTTAATTCTTTGACAGACAGACGGGCACACAGACATACACACAAAGCGTTCCGTCTGAAGGTTAGTCCTGTGATACACTGTAGAACAACCAAGGCGATGCTGCAGTTGGTCAAAGAAGTCAAACAGACAGACACATACATGAGTGACACATGGACATACAGACAGACAGACACACGGACATACAGACAGACACATACCTGAGTGACACACAGACAGACGCATACCTGAGGAGGACATACAGACAAACACATACCTGAGGAGGACACACAGACAGACACGTACCTGAGGAGGACACACAGACAGACACGTACCTGAGGAGGACACACAGACAAACACATACCTGAGGAGGACACACAGACAAACACATACCTGAGGGGGACACACAGACAGACACGTACCTGAGGAGGACATACAGACAGACACGTACCTGAGGAGGACACACAGACAGACACGTACCTGAGGAGGACACACAGACAAACACATACCTGAGGAGGACACACGGACAGACACGTACCTGAGGAGGGCACACAGACAGACACGTACCTGAGGAGGACACACAGACAGACACTTACCTGAGGAGGACACAGACAGACAAACACATACCTGAGGAGGACACACAGACAGACACGTACCTGAGGAGGACACACAGACAGACAGACACGTACCTGAGGAGGACATACTGCTGTTATTCACAGCTGTTGGTGTATTAGGTGTATCTTCTACATCAGCTGATGGTGCCAGACTGATGTGGGACTCGACTTCTTTATGGTTTGCAGACTACAATAATAAATATAACGACTATGAAGATTAAGTGCTATCTAAATAATGACACATGTCAATATCCCAAATCCCATAGTACAGTGGTATAGAGGTACAGTGGTATAAAGGTACAGTGTCGTAATACAGTGTAAAAGTACAGTCGGTATGGAGTCAAGTAGCCGTTCCCTTACCTGCCTATTATATACCACAGATATATTACAAAATCGATCACCTGACCTGACCACACAGCTTATTATACAGAGTTGAGCCTCGTTGGCCACCTGGGGCTGGTTGTACATCAGCTTATAAACTCCCAGAGGAGAAGGGACGACTCTAATATAGATAACTATGATTACTGTGTGTCTGTCTATACAGCTGTAATACTTATGCAGTCACATACACAGTAATAATAGGACTAGAGCAGGAGGAGGCGTAACAAACAGGAAATAACGGTCAATAACACAACTAATAATTATATCAGTAACAACAGGTGGTGTAACCTCCGGAATGGAGAGAAAAATGTCAGCAACAATAAAACTAAAGTCCCTCAATGTCATACCAGAGAGAGTATATATATATAAATCATATGTATCCCTCTGTGACACCAGAGAGCGTATATATATATGTATATATATATATGTATATATATATATATGCTCTCTGGTAAGTGTGTCACAAAGTGTGAACAACCCTTAACCAGCTCATAACCTGAGCGCTTCTCCATCTTTATTTGTGTGACACTGTTAATCCTACGTAGAACAGATCAGGAATAATCATGACTGATTGAATTATCACCTGGAGAGTCTGAGTGATTCAGAGAGAGTGAGAGAGTTGGTTAAAAAAATGTTGGTTAAAATCGCAAGGGTTACTCACCTACCAGATCGTGGCGGCGATTAATAGTGTGTGCCTTAAGGGCAAGGCTGCAATGACTGCGCCAATTTCCTCTCAGTTTGTAGGCAGGTCGGAGCACACCTTGGGGTCCAACAACTCCCAGTAGTCAGTGGACTGCTGTGGAATTCGAACCCACGACCTTCAACACTTGCATGCTGAAGGACCGACACTCTAACCACTGAGCCACCTCTAGAGTGAGGGGGGCTCTGTATGCTCTAACCACAGTAGTGATATATTATTGATTATAAGTAGCTAACGCTGATTCTCAGGCAGCACCGATTTAGTGAGAGGACACACACTACTTAATTCTGCATCATTAGGCGACAATAGGAAGACAAACTTATTAATTAATCTCAGCATCATAACATCAAACCCAATCAATTATAAGCAGTAATATGAGCTGTGAGACAACATAGCTGTGATACCATACACAAAGCTGTGATACCACACAAAGCTATTGAGTCAGCTGTCTCAATAAGAGATATAACCCCTAAGGGCCTTAATATCAACCGGAAATCAGCCTCAAGCAAGTACTGAACTACTGTGTACATCAAACTGGCCTCAAGTACTGAACAACTGTGTACATCAAACTTTGCCTGTAGCAGAGGAGTGGTCTAATAAATTATAATACATAACCTTATTCATCCCAAAGGTTTACAAAATTATGAGCTGCAAACATCGCTGTGGCTGTAAATCGCCTCTTTCAGACCATCGGCATAACCAGACCATCGGCATAACCAGACCATCGGCATAACCAGACCATTGGCATAATCAGACCATAGGCATAATCAGACCATCGGCATAACCAGACCATGGACACAATCGGACCATGGACCCAATCAGACCATGGACACAATCAGACCAAGGGCACGTTAAGACCATGGACCCAATCAGACCAAGGGCACGTTAAGACCACGGAGACAATCAAACCACGGACACAATCAGACCATAGACACAATCAGACCATGGACACAATCAGACCATAGACACAATCGGACCATGGACCCAATCAGACAATGGACACAATCAGACCATGGACCCAATCAGACCAAGGGCACGTTAAGACCACGGAGACAATCAAACCACGGACACAATCAGACCATAGACACAATCAGACCATGGACACAATCAGACCATAGACACAATCGGACCATGGACCCAATCAGACAATGGACACAATCAGACCATGGACACAATCAGACCATGGACACAATCAGACCATAGACACAATCAGACCATGGACACAATCAGACCATAGACACAATCAGACCATAGACACAATCAGACCATAGACAGGGGTGTCAGGTAATTTGGGTGTTTAGTAATAGCAGTCCTGTTCATTAGGGAAAAACTTAGAAACCCCAAACCCCTGTGGGCCTGATTAGTATGCCTAACTGAGGCAGTGCGGTGTGTATGATGTTATGTCTCACATAGTGTTTGACGTTACATTTGACGTTGTGTTTGACGTTATGTATTAGTCTGTCTCAGATTTATAATTAGACTAAATAAGCATGTTGGTTGCAGGATGTCCAATCCAATGTCAATCATATAGAGAACAAAGTGAACACAGCCCAGCTATATTTGTATACAACATGACATGTGATTTTTGGCCCCGGGTCCAAATAATATAAATAATATACATTCTGATGTAGACTGGAAATTAATGTTAAGTGCAAAGTCCACCCAACTCGCAGTAATATCTAATATAGGGTTAGTGTGTACCTAACATCTCTTACACAGAGCTAATAAATACTGACCTGAATGTAGATCTGATCCGCTCTGTGAGGAGAAACAGGAGATACTTTCTTCTGAGGCGAAGAGATCAAACTCTGTAGGAGTAATAATATAATACTGTACGGATCAGTGCAGATAATATAATACTGTACGGATCAGTGCAGATAATATAACATGATATATACAAACTAAACTAAGAATATCAGTGTGTTATATAAGCTGGCCCGGTGTGAACTGGTCAGTGTGTACTGACTTCACTCATACTAATATATGCACAAAATAAAAAGAGTGATAAGGGACAATAATTGAACTTTTGTTCATCCCACATAAATATCTATATTTAAAAAATACCATAAAATCAAAGCATTTCAACTGTTACATGATTGGTGTTTGAGGTTTTAGTCTCTAGCGAGTATATAACTCACCATATCCCTGTGGGGTGTAGCCGTCGGACTGCCCTGTGGAGAGGCATGTAAATCTCTGAATCCTACTTCACTCATCGGGCGAGCTCCTAATACCTGTATTTCTAACTTCCTGTAATTAAATCCCTTCATAGTGGAATACATCATCAGATATAGGAGGAGGAGTAGTCTCCTCCGACACTCAGAGCGATCACAGCTCACACTGTTAGGGGACACTCGAGGAACCACTCAGAGAATCACTCCGGAGTACTCAGAGAATCACTCAGAGAATCACTCACGCTCTCCAGATAACTAACGCTTGGAGGATTATTTAAGTGCTGACTCTTCACTCTTCACTCTTGGTGGTTGTATTGTAGTGAGGTGAAGCAGCAGCAGCAGCAGCAGCAGCAGTGTCAGAGCTAAGTGTGAGCAGCTATGTGTGAGAAGCTATGTGTGAGGAGCCCAGACTTAGGTTCATGTATATGTACCTTTAGATCTAAATAATAATCAGTCCTCTTCACTCAAATAGGGACTAAATAATAGTAATAATCTGTCACTCAGACTAACATTATAAACTACTGTCAGCACACACTACACCCTATATACTGTATACGGTCAGTACTCAGGCTATTAGCAGTAAATCAATGAGCCTCAGTGCACTGCTTGTAGTACAGTATAATATGAGAAGTCACGCTGACCTGCTGTCGCTGACCTGCTGCCTGTTGGTTAGCTGCAGGTTAGCTTGTCATGTAGAATTTTTATTGGTGTGTAAGATCACCAATATAAGATACTCTACTGCGTATAAATGAAATCTAAATTACTACTGTATAAAATCAATAAACCGCTTTGTCATAGTCATATCTAAGATGTTTTTATCCCATGAGATATTGAGTAATATAGTATTACTGTGTTAGGCTCCTTGTAGTTTATTGATTTGGGGCAAGTTGTCCCACAGGGTATTCTTAATAGAATAGTTATTGTACCTTTTTTAGCAGGAAGGGGTTTAGAGGAGGGGAGTGTCAGGTCTGAGAGAGAATGTGGTGACGGGCCAAAGGGGGAGAGGATAAAAAGCTGCGTTTACATTAGGCCGTCTCCGTCAGATGGCCACCAACTCAAGACTGAGCAGTCTTTAACCCCAAGTTTGAGCCAGAGTCTGAGACTGGCATGTGTTTACATAGCACCGGCTTAGCCAATGTCAGTCTCAGAGAAAATAAATGTGAGTGATAGAACAAAGGTCAGGTCAGGTCAGTCAACCGTTTTTGTTATTCACACTACACAGTCTCAGCCTCCGTCTTAGTAATTTGTCGGTCAGACTCAAGACTGGGCCAAAAGACAAAGTTTAGATTTCTGTCTTACCTGGTAATTTAGCAAGATCATACAGTAGATTTAATACGAAATCTTGTTGTCTACATAATCAATTTGTATTGTAAGATAATCTGAAGGCAAACATCAGATCAATAATTAACTGGCCTCTAGTTAAGTGATGTACTTTTAGAATATACTTCAGTAGCTTACATTATTATTATTATCTCCTCCCGCTGACAGACGCTGACAGACGCTGACAGACTAATAATTACTCCCTCTCAACACCCCACCTTCACAAACTAACCAGTAATGACTCTACCCCCCCCCCCTCTCCCCGCTGCTTCAATTCTATTCCTAGGGTACCCTTCTGATAGCCCACCGTTCTGATTGCCAGCCCTTTTCTTTGCCCCCTCTTCTTCTTGACAGCCCATATTATGTTATGATCTACGATATGCACATCAGTAAATAATAGTGACTTCAGTTTGACGCCTCCCTGTGTAACATTTCCAGGTTATGTTGAGCCAATATGTATTTTGCATTTCTTGATTTCAATGGTCAGAATAGATTTTATAAACACTCATATGGAGTTGTTTGCTTAGTTCCGGTGGGAGCACAACTCTAATATACATCTAGAATATTATTTTCCATGTTGCAATGACAGTTTTATACCAGAACTATCAGCCAGGCAACATAAAGTACCAAATACTCAGGGTTATTTTTCCCATGATTTCAATGATGTTTATGTGTGGCATTTTAAATAGTGCATTATAATAACTTCCACCCTAAGGGAGCATTGTTATACCTAACAGGACCCTGAAATTCCTCTGCTAACATCTGTACAAGGATTAGTGTGCAGTAAGTTGATCAGTCTCGAATTTCACCACGACTTGATATTAAATATTTTGTATTCTTTACTTTGAACACATCAAACATTTCATACCTCACTTTGTTGTGATAGTATGACATTACTAGGGCTGCCACATTACTAAGTCGGATCAGCGGCCTTGTACGATAACTGTGATAGTATGAAATTACTAAGTCGGAACATCAAGGTCTTTGTATGATAACTGTGATTCTTCTTCTGTTACATATGGCAATGTTATAAACCCGACAAGGTGGACCACAAACACAGAAGGTACGGCTGATCTTATAAACCCGACAAGGTGGACCACAAACACAGAAGGTACGGCTGATCTTATAAACCCGACAAGGTGGACCACAAACACAGAAGGTACGGCTGATCTTATAAACCCGACAAGGTGGACCACAAACACAGAAGGGACTGCTGATCTTATAAACCCGACAAGGTGGACCACAAACACAGAAGGGACGTCTGATCTTATAAACCCGACAAGGTGGACCACAAACACAGAAGGGACGGCTGATCTTATAAACCCGACAAGGTGGACCACAAACACAGAAGGTACGGCTGATCTTATAAACCCGACAAGGTGGACCACAAACACAGAAGGTACGGTTGATCTTATAAACCCCACAAGGTGGACCACAAACACAGAAGGGACTGCTGATCTTATAAACCCGACAAGGTGGACCACAAACACAGAGGGGACGCCTGATCTTATAAACCCGACAAGGTGGACCACAAACACAGAAGGGACGGCTGATCTTATAAACCCGACAAGGTGGACCACAAACACAGAAGGGACGGCTGATCTTATAAACCCGACAAGGTGGACCACAAACCCAGAAGGTACGGCTGATCTTATAAACCCGACAAGGTGGACCACAAACACAGAAGGGACTGCTGATCTTACAAACCCGACAAGGTGGACCACAAACACAGAAGGGACTGCTGATCTTATAAACCCGGCAAGGTGGACCACAAACACAGAAGGGACTGCTGATCTTACAAACCCGACAAGGTGGACCACAAACACAGAAGGGACGTCTGATTTTATAAACTCGACAAGGTGGACCACAAACACAGAAGGTACGGCTGATCTTATAAACCTGACAAGGTGGACCACAAACACAGAAGGGACGGCTGATTACATACTGAGAGCTCTAACTTCAGCTTTAAGTCCAAAACTAGTCAAATTATCTCCAAGGTATTAAAGTGTCTAGTATAGAAAAAAACAACTACTGCTCATATCAAAGTTATATCATAGCAATAAACAAAACAACTTAATTTACTCACGCAAGGACATTATCATGAAATAACCAATCTCATAGTGCAAAAACTCAGGGTCTAGAGGGGACTAGAGTATGTTATCCCCCCTGTCACAAATTAAAACTAAAATATCCTTGGCTAGGCTACAATTTTACCAATACTGTTTGTGATAATTTCTGGTGTATGTATGGTAGCCTGCTAACTGTCTTAAGCATTGTAGGTCTAGGCTTACTGTTTTACTGCTAGTGGATCAGTATTTTAGTGTCAATCTAGCACAGGGGAGATAACATACTCCAAACCCTTGGTTTTTACATCATTAAGTGCGATGATATTAACAGTGGTTGTTTTTTGCTTTCCCAAACACTTTAAAACTCTCTACTGTACAATTATTCTGAAACTACAACACACTACACATACCTGTATAATTTTAGATTACAAAGTTAACACATTATGTTAATGAGCTCATCACCTGCTGGTCTCAGTTCAGTGATCCTTATAGCTACTTATAATTATAGTGCTGGCACGATCATCAACTGAATACTGAATCGCTGAATACTGAATAGGCTCAATATCGATCTTAGTGTTTTTGAGTAAGAAAAGACAATTAATACCATATACCCAATGATACCCAATCATACCAAATGATGTGTCTATGATTATTACTGATAAATGTTATGAGTTTAGTCATAAATGAGAATGCTAGAGACGCGGGGCCAGGGGGGATACCTGATAACCCATTACATCATTAGGCCATCTACAATTAGTTTTTATGGATATACAGCCCTATAATGATCACTTAAAGTTGCTATGTATCATGGACAGTGAATGTTTGTCGCATGAGGAAATCTGAATAAAAGCCTGATATAATAGAGCAGTGAGTTTGTGTGATGATAAGAGACCTAGATATTAGAGAGAGAGAAGCTCGGAAAGCTCGGTGATGATTAATTATCCATAGCCAAATCTTCCTGCTCCTTAGAATACCACGCTAACAATATTCATGTCATGAAAACATAAAATGTTCCTGACTAAGTTCAGACTTATATCTGGTGACAGTTTTAAACCCCAAAGTATTATAGGCTACAGGGCACCATTACATTACCTATAAGGGCGTAGCAGACACATTACATGATATACAGGGAACCATTATATTACCTATAAGGGCGTAGCAGACCCATTACATGATATACAGGGCACTATTACATTACCTATAAGGGCTTAGCAGACCCATTACATGATATACAGGGCACTATTATATTACCTATAAGGGCGTAGCAGACCCATTACATGATATACAGGGAACCATTATATTACCTATAAGGGCGTAGCAGACCCATTACATGATATACAGGGCACTATTACCTTGTCTATAAGGGCGTAGCAGACACATCACATGATATACAGGGAACCATTATATTACCTATAAGGGCGTAGCAGACACATCACATGATATACAGGGCACTATTACATAAACTATAAGGGCGTAGCGGACCCATTACATGATATACAGGGCACTATTATATTACCTATAAGGGCGTAGCAGACACATCACATGATATACAGGGCACTATTACATAAACTATAAGGGCATAGCAGACACATCACATTATTGTACATTAATAGTGAGAGTCTGCTCCGTTCAACATCTCTCTATCTCCAGTTTGGCACTTAACAAAACTCTGTCAGTTTGCAATTCTCTGTTTTAAAAGATATAATTAAAATATAATATTTAAACCGCAGCTGCCACAGCTGGGCTTTGCCCAGCATAGCCACCAGTCAAAAATTTGAATAGAGAGTTGTGGCATCAAAACATCTAGCCAGTAGCTTTGAATGGAGTTATATGAGCTCTCGAAATGTAGGGAGTATCTTCTTCCCGAGCTATCTACCATTATTGATGACAATTGTTGACCAACCAGGTGCTTTTAAAATGTAGTTGAGATCCAACATTTTTTTAAGTGTTGGATCTCAGCTAGATTTTACAGGCACCTGATTGGTCAACAACAACATTTGTCATCAATCATGGTAGATGGCTGGGGAAGAAGATACTCCCTAAATTTTGAGAGCTCATACAACTCCATTCAAAGCTACTGGCTAGATGTTTTGATGCCACGACTCTCTATTTAAATTTTTAACTGGTGGCTCTGCTGGGAAAGGCCCAGCGGTGTCAGCAGTGGTTTAAGTTGACTACACTGTAGAGCTGCTCTCTGTGGTAGGAGACAGGAAAGCTCACCTTGGTTTAGTCGAGGCTGTAGAAGCTGTAGTAACTGCTGCAGTATTCGTTACCTCGCTGACAACAGGTGAAGGTGTCTTCTGTACAGGGCTGTTATCTGATAATAAGAGAAGAGACTGAGATATATACAGAGAGATATACACAAGGCGATACGGTATAGCTCTTACAGCAGCTGTTATAGCAGCCCTTATAACAGCTCTTATAACAGCTGATACGTCCTTATATCTCTAACTTAGATAGCCTCTAGTAACAGGTGGAGACGATAGCTGCTGTTGTCACACAGTAGATATGTTATATATACAAACCGGGCCGCACATAATACTACAGCCTTACTTCTCACATTATAAAGAGCTAGCTCGATTAGGTCACAGAGTAAGGATAAGCAGAGGGGACACTTCAATGATCGTTATAGTGCCTGCGATTTTTATCCATTAGAGGAAATTCATCAATCTGGCCACCTGCCAATTTCAGAATATATATAAGTTACAGTGGAGTTTTGTCATGCAGACATAGCCACCTTTGATAGGTCATAATTCATTCTGTATTTATCCTAAAGACTGATTTCTAACTTTTCTGAAATGTCCAATCTTTGAGCTATACACCATATTATTGTCATTTTTTGCTAGGATACATAGGCTATGAGTAATCCAGGTTTTTAAAATGAGTTTTATCATATAGATTTACATAGGGCTTAGGTCAATGCACAGACATTTCCTAATTTTGATGACCAGCCGTCTATCAATTGTCACACGTAAATCTATATGACAAAACTCATTTTAAAAACCTGGATTACTCTTAGCCTATGAATCCTAGCAAAAAATGACAATAATATGGTGTATAGCTTGAAGCTTGGACATTCCAGCAAAGATGGAAATCAGTCTTTAGGATAAATACAGAATGAATTATGGCCCATCAAAGGTAGGGATGTCTGCAAGAAAAATGCCATTATAACATATAGAGATAATGAGTTTTTGGCATCCAGCTGTGCACAATTTTCCCCCAGTGAATCAAAAACCGCAGGCACTATAACTATCATTGAACTGTCCCCTCTGTATATCCTTACTCTGTGATTAGGTTTATATCCTTATACTCTTGTACCCTTATTACTCTGTTGATTATATTATGATATTCAAGCGATGTGAGGATGTGAGGTTCTAATCACCTGTTACCGAATTATAAGGTAAGATATATGGTGTTACATCATATCTATCAGGCACCTGTCAAGCACTTGTCAGGCCTGAAGACACAGGTACCTTTGTGCCAGATTTCACCCAAAGACTTCAAAATATGGAAAACTATTCCTATTGAGGCAGACTTCTTTGGACCTGATATTGAGTCTAGGCTGTAGAAATCTTTCACATTCCCCAAATATTGATAATCCCAGCTATTTGTATAATTCTATACCTGACAGAGTTACAAGTTTTATCTTGTCACAAAACTGAAAAACCACTAGAATAGAGCGACAGGTACAGAGACGAGCAACAGAGCAGAGCTTACATGACAGTCTGATCAGCTGAGTATACAGTCAGATTTAACCTACTAGGCCAATCTATCAGACCAGACTTATTGTACCATATAATCACACTTACCGTTACTCTGAGGGCTGCCAACTGTAGAGGAGGCCTGTGGCGGTCGGGTGGGTCTGCTGGAGGAGGGTGGGGGTGGACGTGATGGTGGGGGCGGTCTCTTAGGCTTCCCTTTAGGTCTGCTGGGAGGGGCCTGAGCTGGTTCTGTGAGTGGAGCTTGGGCTGATTCTGATAGTATTACTACTTGAGCAGGTTGTGGAGGGTTTGTAGGATCACTGTTATTTGGTGGAGGGTTTATAGGATCACTGTTATTTGGTGGATGGTTTGTAGGATCACTGTTATTTGGAATGTGTTGGTTGGGAATGGTGATAGCGGCAGGTGTTTCTGATGGAATGTTTGGCTCTTCATGATTAGAAGGGCACTTCTCTCCACCATTCTCAGACTTTTCCTCGGTCATATCTTTCTTTCTCCTGGAGCGAGGTACGGGTCTCGGTGGCGCTACATCATCTCCATCTTCAAACAAAGATACAATATGGCAATCACCAGTGATAGGATTGATAAGGGGTGTGATAAAGGGCGTGATAAGGGATGTGATAAGGGGTGTGTTAAGGGGTGTGTTAATGGGTGTGATAAGGGGTATGTTAAGGGGTGTGAATATACCTGATAACTACTCAGTACGGCCATAAACGCCTCTACAGCTTGAGCAAATATTTATAGATTTTTATCTCCACAGAACTTTTATCTTGCAGGGCATGACATTAATATATTTTCTTATAATCACTGTATGGGAAGTTAATCACTGTATAAGCACTTAATCAGACTAAGGGAACAAAAGCTACCTTATCAAACCTACTCATATATGTGCACCAAACCTGCCATAGATTGAAGAGTTATAAATATACTAGAATCTGCCGGGGTGACCATGGGGTAATCTCAGGGTTTATCTCCCTTGCAGAAGGCAAAGGAGACAATTGAAATGAGGCATGCGCAACAAAAAATGAGAGCTTTCATCCAAAAAGATAAGTTGAGATGGGATATGATTTCTAAGCTCACTGCCTCCACTGCAGACTTAGCGCCTACATTTGAGGGGCAACTTCAAAAATCAAATATTAATTTTTCGAAAAGATTTCAGAGAAATTGACAGCATCTAGGGAATCTATGAGGTTGATATCCGAGTCTGGGGGGCTCAGACTACCTACCAGGATATAAGACTCTGGATATTATAATATGACGGATTCCAGTAATGCTTATCGATGATGACATGAATCCATTTTATGGAAAGTTTAATCTTGGAACTATATCTGTCAATTCTAAACTTTGCAGACAATTAATTTTTTGTAAATCCCCTAATGTGACTCACCTCTGGGCTATCACAGTTTATATATTATACTCACCTTTCAGGTCTGTTCTACTACTCTGATCATTAGCAGACATCTGAGAAGACTGTGAGGACTGGTCGGGAGGTGCTGAGTAGTTGGTAGGTGACACCAGTCCCTTAGATGCACTTCTAGGTCTGCTGAGAATAGAGGCTAGCTCAGTGGCGACTTGTCCGTGTACACCATCTTCAGTCACTCTGACAGACTTGGGCCGTGTTTTACTTATACTTCCTGATTTACTAGGGGCATCTGATAGATTAGAGATGTTATTAGGACTGTGAGTCGGTTTGGTGGCCGGTCTGGTGGGTGGAGGTAACTTAGGTGGTACAGCTGGGCCCTCCTCACAGGGAGACTCGCCTCCTTCATGTAGCTGTGATGACTCTATGTGAGCTACGCTGGCACCTGAACTTTTATGTCCATTTAAGTTATTTTGAGCTTTATTTTGAGCTTTATTCTGACTCTTTGTGACATTATCTGGTCTGTTCTTCTTAATTACAGCATATATATCCTCAGAGGAGCCAATCAGAGGCAAAGCTGGTGTATCAGAGGAGCCAATCAGAGGGTCCGCTGGTGTATCAGATGAGCCAATCAGAGGGACGGCTGGTGTGTCAGAGGAGCCAATCAGAGGGTCCGCTGGTGTATTGTTGGAGGGAGTTTTCTTCAAGGATGGTTTAGGTTTAATGATCACAGGTTTTGGTTTGGATGGCAAAGCAGGTTTAGTAGATATAGGAGGTTTGGCAGATCCATCACTGGGTGATATTATTGTTTTAGGTCTGGGTTTGAGGGCTGGTTTATCCGCCTTCTCCTGAGACTGTAGAAGTGAGGCCGGCCTCGCTCTGGCTGTGGGAGCTTTTTTCATTGTGGGAGGATCTTCCATTGTTTGCTTCTGCTCTTACAAGCAAACAATCAGCAATCTCAAGGCGGTGGTAAGAGAGAGTGAGTGAGGAGTGCCAGTAACTCACATTGCCTGCAAATGATAAAGAGAAACTTTAGTTTAAACAAGTGACGAAGACTAGGAACCTTATCTGGTTCACTTTGATGAGCAGTTCCTCTTTAAAAGGCAGTATTATATTTCCCCACTAGGATATCTATCTTAAGGGACTACTCTCCATTTCTTATTTATGTATTTTGTGCTGCTGTTCTGGGTGAGTTGTATAATGTGGCAGTACTATTTTGGTGTGATGGCAGACTGAGGTTTAGTAAACTGTAGTATGATGATGTCAAGTTCATAGCAATCTAACAAACATTTTATTCACAGCATTAGTTTGATACTAACTAGCAAGAGTAAGAAGAGCCATCATGTTAGTAATCGGTTCAGCGGTCCCTTGCTTCTTTTGTTATGATACATTGTATTCCCTTCCATTCCCAGCTAATTCACTTTTTTTTTCCGTATTTCAACGGTCTTAGGGCCAATCAATACATGGGATAAACATTTAGGATATCTTCCATTGAACTTTCATTTGAATACAGCAACCATTTTGATTCGCAACAGTAGTTTAAGGCGGCGTAGATGACGCGCTTAGGAACAAGACTTGCGGGAGGCCCGGGTTCAAGTCCCCGCTGCGGCAGAGCTTTTTTGATGGTTTTTTTCCATCATGGAAATCATAGGCATTCATCATCATTTGACATGGGGATGGACCACCCATTCGAAGCATGGGACCATAGTGAAGATAACTACATTGGGTTGACACATGGTTTATTCATTGTTGAATACTTATTTGGGGTTTAGCAGTCTCGGAACTAAAAATTGCAATACTCAACTAATGCAGTTTATTGTATGTAGGCCTAACTTGGACTCACAAAAATGCCATCAAACACTGCTGTAGGTACTGTATGTTTTGTTTTGTGTGCTGTAAATTGAGGCCCACACACTCAACATTTACAAGCCTGTTGCTGACCACAGACCCTTAGAAACAGGACTATAAATATAATGAGGGCCGTGTTGTGCCTAGTGGCACACTAACCATTGGTTGGAGCACCCATATGGAACACAACCCTTCTACCTCTTCGTAAGAGTAGCCGTGCATGGCGGCATGGGTATAGGGAACCAATGAACCACAAAACTTCAGATCAGATGATCCTTCGTAGAACACTGTACTGCGAAGGATTGTGCGACCGCGTACTACTTCTAAGAGGCAGAAGGGGTGTCTTCAATGTGAGTGCTCCAACAGATCTGGTGAGGGTGCAAGGCACAACACAAGGCCCGCATTATTTTAATAATCCTGATCCGAAGGGACTGTCTGTGGTCCGTCGGCCAGGGTTTTTCAAACCCTTACCCCACTAGAGTGTGTGCTGCCACTGTTATGTAACATAATTATACATTGATGTGTACTGTATGTGTTATTTGGTGCACCCTGAGATGGTGAATGTGTGTGTGACTACATGGATGAGCAATGCTGACTGAGTGTAAGTAAGAGGTGTGATACGTGGTTGGAAGCAATCGCAAGGTGGTTCAACTTAGCCCAGCTAAGATTTATATCAGTATGCAAGAAGGTGTAGATGTAAATAATAATTACCAGAGAGATAGATGTCGAGTGTGTCTGTCAGTATGTCCAGGTGAGAGTATGAATGGAATGGATTGGATACCAATGGTGTGTGTTAAGTGTGTAACCTTGTTAGGTCATATAAGTGAGCTAGTTAGTTGTAATGGCCAGTTGACCATCTGTATGTATGCTTGATATATGTAGTGGAATACCACCAGCCATGGGTTTTCCCGGCTACGCCAATGGCATCCCAGAATGCCAGTCAGGGTTTTCCGACTATGTGTCAGCGACAGCCCAGAACGCGCCAGTTCCCAGAGCTATGCCAATGTTTTGACCCCACCTTTTCCAAGTTACAACTTAAATAGTGTGCTATTGAATTGTGCTTGCTGGAGGAGATAATAACTGGAATAAATACAGTTGAGAATAGCATACAGTAATTATGATGATGACTCAGTAGCTATCAATGCAGAAAGCCTTAGTTGAGTGTGATAATATTTTAATTACTACAGGTTGTGTGTAAAAGTATCTCAAGAGGCTGAGCGGATGCATTGATTGAACCTGGTAGTAAAGTAATGGACTTACCTGGACCGCAGGCACCTGAAGTGAAATAGAAATATATCTTACCACAAACCACCACCACAAATATAGGTTGCATCGATAAAGCACACCATTAACTAGGAAGCTAACCATGCAGCTGTCAAGCTAAACTTACATGAATGAGAAAATGCTCAGTACTAGAACCAGGAACAAATAGATATACACGACCTCATATTTTCAGTTCAAATGTGATTGCTTCAAATAAATAGGCGTGGTTTCTCATTCACAATCAATTGACCTTCACCTTTCCACAAACGAAGTGAACTTGACTTGATTACGCAATATTATTATCAAGGATTTGAATACTAGGATTATCTTCTCAATAAATGTGGTAGGACAACTAACTTCTATCTTTTGAATATCCCACAATGCAACTTATTGGAGGAATAAGGCAAAGTTGGCTGATAGTAATAAATATTAGGAGATTTTGCTGTTCAGCAGCAACGGCCAGTGGTATATACCCAAATACTGTCAACCCCTGGGACCAGGTTCAATCTAAGAACAGTTATTAATGTGCCATCTAAATTCTTAATGGTCAAGCAAGAAGGCCATCATAAGCTAACACAGGCCCTTGCCAATATAAAACAAAACAACACCTGTTCAACTCGAAAAACCATCAACACTGGTAGAAAATCAGACACATCATTTTGTGCTATGCAGATGCTCTCACACAAACATAGCCTGACCATCATATGAACTCCAAAGACAATTGTTGTTGCGAAGAAAGTCCCATTGCAATATTTACTCTGCATATTGGCTATCAGTTACTAGCTAAGCTCCTCACAGTGATCTTGTGCATGTCGGCACACTTTTCAATCTGATCAAAACCTACCCAGCAACGGAAAAATAGTTTGTAAATCTTTACCATCAAGCGAAGCACACTCTGCACCTAAAGTTGCATAATACCTAGGCTCTTTCATTCATTCTTACTAATATGTAAATAAAAATATGGAGGTGTTACTAAATTTTGCACGGGTATGCAGGTATGAATAGAGAGTGAATCATCATCTCTATTCAATTCATTGTGATGCCCATTGCTGGGATCAGCAGCTGATGCGGTGAATTGTATTACCTGAAATCTCATTCACTATGTTTCCATGCTCCGTACAAATGCGCATATAGGCGATTTTAGCCCCCCCCCCCCACCCGGCACATGGAAACAATTGAGCTATTCAATTTCAATTTCAATAGGTTGTTGCATTCACAAACCGAATTTGTTCGGATCCTATTGTTATTCTATTGTATTGTGTTTTGATTACATAACAAGCCAAATCCATTGGATAGGATGTTAATGATCATTCGACCCATGGAAACAAAGTGATCTGAAAAGAATTAAGGCTGTCAACGAACCGTCCCTCATTTAATGAAAGATGAGCTGAGGCCACTTTTACTCAAGATGTATTAATCCTTGCTAATTTCCTTGCTGATTTCCTCTTGTTCTAAGACAAGTAGAGATTCATAGTTTCATTTACCATAAAGTTCAGCTGTGTCTGCTGAAGGTGAGTTAAATTTGTCTCCTCAAACTGACACACCATGGATATACAAGCAGCCGATAAAGGTGCTGTCTTGGGGATTAACAGTGGATTATCTATGTCATGCTGAATCCAATCAACAAGCACCTTGATTGCATGGTGAGATAGATTACAACGAACAAATTCCTGAAGAGTTTTTTCCCTAGGACTTTCAGAAATGATGTCCATTTTCGATCCACAGACATATTTTTTAATTAATCCTAATTAATTAATTTTGTATAGGGCTTCTCGCAATGCTACGAAAGCCTTTGATACTCAGTGTAAAGCGAAAATAACAGAATGGAAATCAGAGTACCGGTTGCTGAGAAATTCACATGTGAAGTCAATTTTTGCAAAAGTGCACAAGATCATTGTGCTCCAGCCTGGTCTCACTCCTGACCACAGAAGGCTTGAGAGTAAAATATCTGAGACCATAATATTCTGAAGTATTAGGCTAACCCACAGCAGGTATACTGCCATTCTCTTGTAACATATAAATCAGATAACCCTTCCAAGGATACGACCCTGGCTTCTTAACATGTGAAAACAGCGTAATCACAAGAGTGTAAGGGCTTGGCTGATCCTAGCTAATCCTAGCTGATCCTAGCTGATTCTAGCTGATCCCACTTTAATTTAATTTGCTTTACTTCATTTTACTTTGCCTGGTTTTAGGATTTAAGTGGTTTTAATTTGAATAATGGATTGTAATGATGAATTGGATGAATCATGGTAACAGTGTGAGAAGGGACGACTGTGACGAATTATTATAAATGCGCTCGCTCGGAGTTGAAAGTATGTCAGTTGTTTGTGGACAGTTGTTTTTGAAAACAAGCTGAAATTAGCCGACTATATTGGTCGAGGAGCTTCTTTATTTTCTGAACATCTATATCGTCTGAATACCAAGTTGGATATAATTAATATCATAAAAAATCATACAGTCGGGTTTCTTCTCCCATGACTTCGTAAATAGAACCTTGATGATGTACGTATATCGTACACACACCGTAGGACCGATTCGAGTTTTAGCCATGTCAATACGCTGTCTCTAAGGCCTAGTTAGTTGTGCCATTTGAACAACAGATAACATGTATATTTTTCTACTAGTTGGTCAAAACTATTCCCTTACCCAGGACAGGCTCTAACGCGGGTCCAATTAATCAGCGGTCCTGAATCTTAACACTGTGTCACCCCATTTATATACTAACAGAGGAAAAGCCAACAGTATTATACTTTTTCATTCTCTATGTAGAGAAAGGGAAAGGGTATGTGTGGGTTAAATCTCTGTGAAGACAACTTTTGATGTTGTTAGCATATCTAAATATTTTATTGGCTTTGACTAAGATCCTGGTAAAAATTCTTAAAGCTGGTGCTTCGATTTTGCAGCAATGTATAGAACTGAATATGACTCTCTGCCTGAACTATGAATCTTTCCGTATTCTTTGTCCGGTATAAAATGACTGCTAGTAGGTCAAAACAGTCCTCTGACTGACGATCCAACTTGTGTCAAAATGATCAGCAGTACTGAATCTCAACAGTAGACCAACCAATGAGTCATTGGACCAACCGAGTTTGAGCGCTTTTAGGCGAACTCCTGGTAGAGTAAGAGAGAACAACTCAAGTTTTAGTAAATATAACTGTAACTATTATATCAAAAATAGCTATTAGATTTGGTGTTGACTAATTTTCCTATGAGTTCTAAAGTCTATATTTTCTAGTCAAGACTGGTCTAGACATCTAAAGAGCGGTCTGTGACCTAGACCGCTAGATACGACCTGAGGAGCAGTCTGTGACCTAGACTACTAGACTGACCTGAAGAGCGGTCTGTGACCTAGACTACTAGATACAACATGAGGAGCAGTCTGTGACCTAAACTACTAGACATAACCTGAGGAGCAATCTGTGAGCTATACTACTAGACACGACCTGAGGAGCAGTCTGTGAGCTACACTACTAGACACGACCTGAGGAGCAGTCTATAATTCAGTGTACAGGTATAAACCATATCTAACAATTGTATTGAGCAGGACAATTTCGTGTTTCCCATTTTGGGGAAGATATTTTATTCAAACATTAATCTCCTTTTGAAATCATTAGTAAATAAAATCACAATTAGCATCTCACATCTCAATTTAAAGGCTATGACGACCTCTAACCTGATGGTGGGACCGCAATCAGTCCCTTAACACTCGCTGTCGGCCGCAACTACCTTCTTAGACACCATAAAGGGCTATCTGTGTCATAAACATGATACATGGGCATTTAGGGATACTGCCATATACAGAAACACAGATACAGAAACACAGAAGACTGTTGTGTGATAATGAGGCTGTGTTTCAGACTTAGATTCTCGGAGAGTTATAGTGTAAAGCTCCTGAGAGTACAGCCCACATGTATAACAGTGATGAGGCGGTCTTTTAGACCGCATCTTTCTTCTTTTTCTTGCTCTTTGTCTTTTTTGTCTTACGATCACTAGATGTTCCCCGCCCTTCACCGTTGTTCTTCACACTCTGTTTCAGTAATAATTCCTCTTCAGCCCCAGATCTCACTGCACGGCATCTGAAACCAGCATCACACAAAATATACGGCTCAACAACATATACGGCTCAACAAAATATACGGCTCAACAAAAACTTTACGTTCTCAAAAAATTTTTCCCTTTCAATATTTATATTGTCAAATTGTAGAGTGAAAATTATGACTAGCTCATCAAATGTGATATGTGGTTTCGCGTGTAGCCAAAATTTAGTTTATAGGCCAGAAAGAACAAAATAAATTAGGCAGTTGCACACATTCATTACACTATGTAGCAAATGTGAGACCAAACTAATATAAGTATAAGTTAAACTTACCCTCGATAGAATAAACAGAAGCAGGAGAATAGAGTCATCACACTGAGCCCACAGCATATAATGATGATTAGAGTGTGAGGTACATTAGGGAATAGATTATATAAGGGATCGAGGAATGATGTTATCTTAGTAGATGTTAACCAGTATATCCCTGTGTTATTCTCTCCCCCATAGTCACCGACTATTACATTGTTATTTATCATCTGAACACTATGAGGACCTGTAAGGTAAGAAGGACAGACACCGAGTAAAGCTCTGCATTGATAAACATGTAAATCAGCAACGACTGTGAGCTAGGAGACAGACACCGAGTTGAGTTCTGTATCGATAAACTGGTAACTCAGCTGTGACTGTGAGGCAGATACCAAGTTAAGTTCTGTATCGATAAACATGTAAATCAGCAACGACTGTGAGCTAGGAGACAGATACCGAGTTGAGTTCTGTATCGATAAACTGGTAACTCAGCTGTGACTGTGAGCTAGGAGGCAGATACCGAGTTAAGTTCTGTATCGATAAACATGTAATTCAGCTGTGACTGTGAGCTAGGAGGCAGATACCGAGTTAAGCCCTGTATCGATAAACTGGTAACTCAGCTGTGACTGTGAGGCAGATACTGAGTTAAGTTCTGTATCGATATACGGGTATATCAGCAACAACTGTGAGCTAGGAGACAGATCCCGAGTTAAGATCTGTATCGATATACGGGTATATCAGCGACGACTGTGAGCAAGAAGACAGATACCGAGTTAAGTTCTGTATCGATATATGGGTATATCAGCGACAACTGTGAGCTAGGAGACAGATACCGAGTTAAGATCTGTGCTGATATACGGGTATATCAGCGACGACTGTGAGCTAGTAGGCAGATACCGAGTTCAGATCTGTATCGATATACGGGTATATCAGCAATGACTGTGAGCTAGAAGACAGATACCGAGTTAAGTTCTGTATCGATAAATATGTAAATCAGCTGTGACTGTGAGCTAGGAGGCAGATACCGAGTTAAGTTCTGTATCGATAAACTGGTAACTCAGCTGTGACTGTGAGCTAGGAGGCAGATACCGAGTTAAGCCCTGTATCGATAAACTGGTAACTCAGCTGTGACTGTGAGGCAGATACTGAGTTAAGTTCTGTATCGATATACGGGTATATCAGCGACAACTGTGAGCTAGGAGACAGATACCGAGTTAAGATCTGTATCGATATACGGGTATATCAGCGACGACTGTGAGCAAGAAGACAGATACCGAGTTAAGTTCTGTATCGATATATGGGTATATCAGCGACAACTGTGAGCTAGGAGACAGATACCGAGTTAAGATCTGTGCTGATATACGGGTATATCAGCGACGACTGTGAGCTAGTAGGCAGATACCGAGTTCAGATCTGTATCGATATACGGTTATATCAGCAATGACTGTGAGCTAGAAGACAGATACCGAGTTAAGTTCTGTATCGATATACAGGTATATCAGCGACAACTGTGAGCTAGGAGACAGATACCGAGTTAAGATCTGTATCGATATACGGGTATATCAGCGACGACTGTGAGCTAGAAGACAGATACCGAGTTAAGTTCTGTATCGATATACGGGTATATCAGCGACAACTGTGAGCTAAGTGACAGATACCGAGTTAAGATCTGTATCGATATACAGGTATATCAGCGACGACTGTGAGCTAGGAGGCAGATACCGAGTTAAGATCTGTATCGATATACGGGTATATCAGCAATGACTGTGAGCTAGGAGGCAGACACCGAGTTAAGTTCTGTAGGAGGCAGATTGATAACTCATAACTCTCAGAGAGGGACGGGCATCTCACTTAAAGCCTGTATCTAAGGTGATGCAGATAGGGTTCTAGTCTTTAACCTTAGCATAGCCCTCTTGTTAATTCTGTAAATGATCGATCGTGTCTCCGGCGACAATGTGAATACAGTTTAATTTTGAAATTACATCATACTTCGTCTCAAAGTCGAAAGCATAGAAATATAATTTCATGTGAAATCAAAGCAAAGGTTGGCAAGCCGGAGTAATATCACATCAAACCGATCTAGAGGCTTGGAGCCTTAGGACACGTTCACGACAAAATGGAAATTCTAATGAAAATGAACGATTAATTGGCAATGCCATTACCAAAAGTTAATACCAAGGGTACTACTACGGTTGACCAAAACCGCCAATTTTTCCCACATAATATCCCAAGTGCCTGTAATTATTGGCTGTTTTGGTTGACCAAAACAGCCACTCGAAGGAAAACAAGTATGATTTGCACCTACAGTGGCGGTTATGGTCGACCAAAACCATCACCCAAAGAGAAAACAAGTATGATTTGCAGCTACAGTGGCGGTTTTGGTCCACCAAAACCGCAAACAATTACAGGCACTGGGATATTATGAGAGAAAAATTGGCGGTTTTGGTCAACCGTAGTACTACACTGATATTCTAATAAGATATAATAATCAAACATCAGAGCTTATAATATATAAATATACTGACCTATATATTTATCAGCTGCTAATGAGTTAGACTCGTTACCATACAAGTATTTTAGTGTCTCACCAGCCTTCTTCAGGATAATTTGATGTAGTATAGTGTCAGCAATTAGGAATATATTAGATCCTTTGGGCAGAACTAACAGTGACGTTATGTCACGATATTCATATTGTGATATAACTTCTGCTCTATCACATTTATCTCTTCCCTTGTAATTTGTTATCTGTAAAATTTCAAATTTATGATGCAACACATCAAAACCCGGCATTTGCAATCATGACGTATTGTTCACACCAAGCCTAATAGTAAAAATATAGTGAAACTGCAACATGTGGTAAAGTTTTTATTTTGAGTGGATTTGGACCAATCAGAGTCTGCTGAATCCAACTGTCATACTTTTGAGCCAATCAGAAGTGCATAACCCAATGTTATTGGGCTCTAAAATTGTTGCCATCGGGAAAAATATCCACTTCCGATTGAAATTTGTGCTGAAAAGATGGCTGTTACTAAATGCAAAATGCTGATTGTGGGTGATTCTGAGGCAAATTTTGATAAGTATCTGAATGAATATGATGACAAAAACAGTAAACCTTTCTGCTCTACCACCGAGTGTGTATATTCAGAGCAATATATTGCAACAAGAGGACCAGACCAATGCTCTAAGTTGTTGGCTAGTACAAACATTTAGTAACACACTAACAGAGGCGGACTGAAATTCCTGGGAACCAAGCTGCTGCAATAGTTATGCAACTAATAAGTGTACTCCCCTCACTTATGTTGATTAAGCATAAGATGAGATGGGCCTTGCTGCTTGTAGGTTGAGGAATGGGCCTTGCTGCTTGTAGGTTGAGGAATGGGCCTTGTGCTTGTAGGTTGAGGAATGGGCCTTGCTTGTAGGTTGAGGAATGCATGACAGACAGTCAAGACTATCTATGGTAATTGACAGGCTACTTTTTTTAACATTCAGAAAGTAGAGCATAGGTAGCTAAATCACAAACTAAATACTGATGTGATAAGAAGAACATAAAAAGCTGGTCTGGTTGGGCCATAGCCTGTATTGACAAGCTTTTCTGGTCGTGTGGCAAAACAACAAAACATGAGAAGACAGGCTAGATTGAATCAAAGGTTCATTGAGCCTGAAATTAGTAGAATTCCAATCCTATACTCTTATTTCTTAGGTGGATTTAAAACTGGTGTATCCTGAAACACAAATTATAAGCATCAGATGAAAGGCAGACTATGCACAAAATTGCAATTGTACTGTGATCGATGTTGAATATAATTGACATAATAATAATGTATTATATATTTCATAGTTTGATGAAATATATAATATGATGCTGCAAAACGGTCAGGGTTATAACAAACGTGAGAACTCAGAGAACTTTCCTTGGGAAGAATTTGGAGTAAGATGAATGTTTATTGCTATTAAATAAAATATTTAATATAAAATTATTATATAACTAACATGTTTTTTTATGATGTTGAATGAATTTGCTGTGCTTCGGATTGAATTTTTTCTCGAGGCAGCGCTATCTTTGCAATAACGGAATTTAGAAATCAGCAGCTACATTCGATAATACGTATTAAATATAATGTATAACATAATGAAAAAGAATAAATAAAATACAATGATATAATGTATGTTATTGTATTTGGTTTGAAGTTCAAGATCATGTGTCAGTTTTGTGAAGGTATCTCCGATCAGCGTTACATGAAATGAGTTTCGCTGTTTTATTTTTAGATGCTTACAGGGTTCAATAACAGCTAATTAAAACATTATATAATGTAATTTAATTGATAATTTGGATTTTTAAACCCATATGATTGTTTTCGGTATAATATAAGGTTGAATTTAATACCAAAGTTTACTGCCTCGCATTCAGATCTAACCACGTTGCTATGGTCTGAGTGAGTGTACACAATAAAACCTCTAAGATTCCTACGAAGCTCAACTTCATCCTTAAATTCCCAACAATGGCCGTTTCTAGAAATGATGAGACACCAGCCGCAAAAATTGCTGCTGTTTTGGTTGTATTTAGGCTAGAAACAAAATGATGGTACCAATGTAATGCTGAGGACCTGAGCTATAACATTCAATCGATAACTCAAAATCCATTAACCATTGAAATACCTGGTTTTGATGTGCTGCATCACATTTGTGTATGAGTGGTAGCATCTATTTGCTTGAATTTATTTATTTATTTATTTAGACTATCTAATCCCTATTATATGTTTTACTTACAGTATTAGTTTGGAGTTTACATAACAATCTGAATGCTAGGGAATTTTTCGATATTACTCTCAAGTCCAGGAGATTTATCAGACTCAAGCTACCTGCAGAGCCTGATAGGGTGTGTTCTCGGGCTAAGTGCTCATACCTGATACAGGGAGAAGGTAGTTCTCAGCCTATTAGTGAGACTGGCGTAGAATATATCGGAGTGTTTGTTAGGATGATTAGCCAAGATGTCCCACTTGATCCCATCGTGTGTCTCGACTAACTCAACACACTTATATGATCTACCCAGACCTCTGTTAGCCTGAAGCTGTATCTTACGTATCCACGCAGCATCTGTCACTAAGAATAACAGAATCGGTCACTATCAACAATAGAATCTGTAACTATCAATTATATAATCTGTCACTATCAATAACAGAATCTGTCACTAAGAATAACAGAATCTGTCACCAATGAACTAGGTTTAGTTCATTGCTGTCACTATCAATAAATAGAATCTGGCACTATCAATAATAGCATCTGTCACTATCAATAATAGAATCTGTCACTATCAATAATAGAATATGTCACTATCAATAATAGAATATGCCACTATCAATTATATAATCTGTCACTATCAATAATAGAATATGTCACTATCAATAATAGAATCTGTCACTATCAATAATAGAATATGTCACTATCAATAATAGAATATGTCACTATCAATAATAGAATCTGCCACTAACAATAACAGAAACAGTCACTATCAATAACAGCATCTGTACTAGTATTATCACCATACCTTTGGCTAGTTACTTTACCAGACACACATTTATAAGTACCAGTATTATCACCATACCTATAAGCTCAGGGTCGTCTTCAGGGCCGACTAAGATCATGTCGTTCATCTGTTTAAATCTGGCATTCCTGTGAGCATTCCTTCCTTCCTTCTCCTTGTTTTCTATTCTCTGAGTTCTCACATTTGACGATTTGAATATATCTCTAGCATCGCCGTACCATGTGACTGCTTTGAGAGTTAACCTATTAGATGGATATTACAAAGCTTAATGAATATTCAGACAATGCTGCCTATACCAGACCGTGGTAGGAGGGAATATAATCACATATTTATGGTGTCTAGGTCTGCAAGTCTACTAAACAATAATGACTATTTAGTAACATGAATTCTGTAATGGAAAAGCATCCACTGATCATTACTGCTTCTTCATTGTTAGCGCTAGATATTTAATAGTTACTGAGGTCATCACAGATAATGAGGAACTCTGCATCAGTCAGGGCCTATCCCAGATCTGTTTTCTCGCTATAAATGCTACCTCATTATTACCACTGAGCTGTGAGTTATCTCTTATTAAAAATAGCAGAAACACATGTAAATATTGAAGGCGTTTGTGTTTAAGGAGGATTAGAGACTTCAGAAGGACCACAGAAATACATAGTCTGGCAGCTAGTTCTGCAGTAGTTATGCAATATTTTCACACTTAGAAAATTCAGAGCACATCTGGGTCAAAATTATGTCTAGTGTTAGAAATTGTCCTCCCTTCTAATTTATGAGTTATGAGGAATTCATTGGGCCTAATGCTGTGCCAGCCCAATAAACTATCACTTCTATCTACTTGAGAGAACTGTATTAATTCATAAATGAAGTTATCTACTATTGTAAAATACACTATGCATGATTTTTACCAAGAAGTGCTCTGAATTTTCTAAATGTGAAAATATTGCATAATTACTGCAGAACTAGCCGTCAGACTATATTTATTGCTCTGGTCCTTCTGGAGCTTTTAAGAATTAAGACTTACTTGTTTAGTCTAATTATGCAGTTGTATCCAGCATCTAATAAAAGAATATACTCTCCGGTGAGAATAATCTTCCAAGGATTACTCAGTAGGAGAGATAGAGAGTCTTCTTCATAATCTCGTCCTGGCACCTTATCTAAAAGTGTATACCTCATCTCACTGCTACCCATCTGTAAATCAAATACGTAATGTTCAAACTATACCTGATGTCAACAGGTGAACTCATGACCTATATCGAACATCAGCGGGTAATTCTATGACCTAAATTAAACTTAAGCATGTAAATCTATGACCTACATCAAACATCAGCAAGTAAGTCTATGACCTATATAAAAAATTAGCAAGTAAATCTATGACCTATATCAAACAACAGCAGGTAAGTCCATGACCTATGTCAAACATCAGCAGGTAAGTCCATGACCTATATCAAGCATAAGCAGGTTAATCTATGACCTATATCAAACATCAGCAAGTAAGTCTATGACCTATATACAAAATTAGCATGTAAATCTATGACCTATACCAAACAACAGCAGGTAAGTCCAAGACCTATATCAAACATCAGCAGGTAAGTCTATGACCTATATCAAGCATAAGCAGGTTAATCTATGACCTATATCAAACATATATATCATCCCATTCTGTCAGTCTCTATAGCCTCGGTGGTTGGAAATTATTCCATAAATATACCATTGACGGATGAGACTCATTTAATTCTTAGACTCTTGTCATATTCAAAAAATTTGATGAAACAAGTTCAACAATATCTCAAGCCAGTGGCGTATATTAGCAATCACGGCCCACGGATTTCCGTGAATGGCTGTATAGCTCAGTGTGTAGAGCGTCTGCCTATTAATCACTGTTAATAAGATTGTTGTGGGTTCCAATCCCATCAAGGTCAGTTTTTTTTCAAATGGGTGCTTTTTAACTGGAGCATTTTTACCGTAATCTTCTACTGCTATTGAGTTGTTTTCTGAAAGTACCCAACAGCTCAGTGAGCTATTGAAATACCTCTCTGCTTGCACTATTTTGCTACCGGTATGCAAAAATTTCAGTGGTGGGAGGGTGCTTAAGCGCCCCTCCCACACCCTCCCCGCCACGCTTACGGCGTGTGAATCGGGCTGCGCCCGATCATTATGCTCATCTCTAAAAAGTCAGTGAGTGAAATTTTTTAGAATATACGCCCCTGTCTCAAGCCACCATCGACCGCAATAGGAGATTGGCCTGCGCTCTAAAGTTGCAAAAAAGTAAGTTTCCCTAAAAATTCCATAAACTAGACGTGTCAGATCTTAAACGAAAACACTGAGGTGACATTAAATTAGGAGTCTTCCTTCTCTAGACTTCTCGGACTTCTTTTGATGATGATTCGCTGAAGAATCAACGTCATCTCATCGCAATGTTAACTTTTTGAACGTGTAAAGATTTCATATGATGAGATGTTCTCATGTGATCACTCTGTGAGTGACTGTCCGTGACTGCTACCTCACAGCATTCAAGGTGTGATGTCATCTGACGCTGTTAAACACAGCTGACCTTCCTGCGAGCTTAGAGTATTGAAGTTTACTTAACCTTCATACTGAGATCAAGGAGTCTCTAATTGCTGCTGAAATAGACCTTTCAATTCAAACCCCAAATCAACAAGGTAAAGGGTTGAGACTCCAGCGAATTAGATGGAACAAAATAATTAAATAAAGAATTCACTGTATAATAGCCGGAAAAGAGAATTTGATTGATTTTCACCAATATTGTGCCCAAGCGATTGAATTAAAAGAACTTAAAAGGACAAAGGAAAAGTAAATATCTGCAAGCTGTGATGCCTTAATGGGCTATGCACTGCATGTCCTTCTCACTTGTTGATGTCTTTCTTAAGATCCAGATTTAGTCTACTCCATCAATGACAGTTGGATTGTGTTTAAACAAGGGTTCTATGACAGATGAATCATGTGACAAATGAACCACACATCCTAAAAGGATCATAACACAATGACATCAATGCCAGCAGCTCTAAGGAGGTTGTTACATTTGTCCAATAAAGCACTTGTTTTTCACCATTAATTTTAGGTTGGAGATCTGACGCTTATCTGGATCGACATCTACAGCAGAGATAGCAGCTCCTCCTTGTTCAAACTCTGAAGTATGGACTATAAACCATCTCTGTATGTTAGTATCTGGGGAGGTTACAATGTCTGGTACTAACTGGTGTATTCTGTTCAGGCGATAAGGCATCTTTCCTCCTTCATACAGCGCTTCATATTTCTCAGTTGTCCTATCCTTCATTATTTCTCTAAATCATTAATAAATGTAATATGTTATATATATATAAAATATGCCATATATAAAATATGTCATATATATAAAATATGTCATATATATAAAATATGTCATATATATAAAATATGTCATATATATAAAATATGTCATATATATAAAATATGTCATATATATGAAATATGTCATATATATACATATGTCATATATATAAAATATGTCATATATATAAAATATGTCATATATATAAAATATGTCATATATATAAAATATGTCATATATATACATATGTCATATATATAAAATATGTCATATATATAAAATATGTCATATATATAAAATATGTCATATATAAAATATGTCATATATATAAAATATGTCATATATATAAAATATGTCATATATAAAATATGTCATATATATAAAATATGTCATATATATAAAATATGTCATATATATACATATGTCATATATATAAAATATGTCATATATATAAAATATGTCATATATATAAAATATGTCATATATATAAAATATGTCATATATATAAAATATGTCATATATATAAAATATGTCATATATATAAAATATGTCATATATATAAAATATGTCATATATATAAAATATGTCATATATATAAAATATGTCATATACATGAAATATGTCATATACATAAAATATGTTATATATATAAAATATGTCATATATATAAAATATGTCATATATATAAAATATGTCATATATATAAAATATGTCATATATATAAAATATGTCATATATAAAATTATACTTTAAAAATGATACTGAGAACATACTCTTCTGGACAAGGGTTACTCTAATCCAAGAGACCACGCTTTATCTGCTAGCCTTATTGAGAACTGATGCCGGGGCATTTACTGAAACATGCCCATGCTTGTATTGTTGACCAACTTCAAACTACTTCTAACTTGTTAACAGCACAGCCAGAAAACAAGATGTCTTCCAATTTCATATCCCAGTTCATTACTCACCAAACATCATTATTACTCCTCAATAAGTGAGTAAGAATAAGAAAATTATCAATTATGATCACATGACATAGAGAGAACGGCTAGAGCAAATGTAGCCAATAAGTTGTTTCTGTGATTGACTGGTGGGTGAGATAAGAGCAAATGCCAGGTCAGATGGTACTTTTCTGAACATACCTATCGATATTAGTTAGTCTTAAAATTTCGTTATCTCAATAATTGCTCTCTGTGACCTGCCAGTGGCTCTGGTTCCCATCTGACTACCAATCATATCAGGGCCGCTTGAGGATCATGACTTTGGTGACTAAATATTGTGTCAAATTTACTTAATTGTAGATGTCAAGCAGAATGTGTGTTTCAAAGTCAAGTCAATTTTTTTAGTAGCCTAATGTCAGGTATATAAACAAACCTCTTTCCTATTAATACTTTCATGTATTTTCTAAATTTAGCTATTTTACTATGCACACTCAGTATCAAGAAAAAAGAGTTCAACACAAACCTGACTCCTCCATCAGCGTCTGCAGTCTGACAGAATAATGTGCAGGTAAGAAGTGAGACTAGACCTGCTGATATCATCTCTCGATACTAGTAGAGAGGGAGAGAGAGAGCTCAGGATAATATCTACTACTAGTAACATATCCTCATTACTGATGGGATGATGTTTCTGTGCAGTCATCATGTATAACACATCATTGATCATTGCGCTGACAATTGTATCTGTTTTGTGTTGAGCTTAACTCATAATTGCAGTGATCAAAATTGTGGTGACTCCATACAGCGCTATTTTGTTATTATATTAGTCTTGATGTGTCAATAGGGTCCTGTCAGGAGTTGCCCCTTATTATCGGGGGCGCTGAAACAGATGAGTCCATGAATTTGCAATTTTTTTTAATATGCTTTCAATAGAGCAGATCACACTTTTTGGTCTGGCAGCCAGGAAAACTAAGATAGGAACACATAATGAGCATGATGACATAGGCTTCAGCTGATCCACGTTATGGGAGAAACATTGACTAAAATATTCAATATTTATAGTATTATGTATTATAAGAGATACATCGTTAGAATGAAGAGAGCTAATCATATTCCAGCTTTTAATTTTGAATATTATATAAATTGAATCTATAAACATTGTTTGTTGGAAGAATTTTGAAATACCACATATACATTTAAATGTTATTGTAATACAAACAATCTTTTTTTTTTTTTTACACTTTTATCTAATACACTAACTAGATATATATGTGGAAGCTTTCTGCAAAAAAATTAGCTGCATATTCCATGACATCTCCCCTCCTCACACTGAATTTCAATGTGATTGATCTGGTTTTTATATTTTAATATTGTATTATTTAATTTGAATTGTAAAAGAAATCAAGATTGTCCGATACTTCTTTCTTCTAGTGTATAGTTTATCTTTTATATTCCAAAGTATCCAGGTCATATTTGGTTAGCCGAAACCAAGGTGCTTCCACAGCATAAGGTCTCATCTTCTTCCTTTACAGCTTATATAAAAGTTTGCATAAGTACGTAAAGTATAACGAAGCCAACACTAAATACATTGACGCAAGCAGCAAAGAACTGGTCAGCAGATAGTAGCATGCTCCTCAATTCATCAAATATAGTAGTGCTGAACACCAGTTTGTCAAGTAGACTTTTTCATGATGCTAAAGTTATTTTTGGTAATCATATCTTAGGGTCATCAAACAACATCAAATTATTAGGAGTTCACTTGGATAATAGGCTAAATTTTAATTATCATATTGGCACAGTCATATCAAAGAGCGTTTCCTTATGAGAAAACTGAGGACAATTGGGCTCAATGCCAATGGGCTGAAGATGTTCTACATCTCCGACATGTGATCTATCATCAGCTATGCTGCCCCACCATGGTACACTATCCTATCTGACAAAAACAAACAGAGGCGAGAATCAATCCAGAAACAATCTATCATTATAATTAATCAATCCAGAAACAATCTATCAATATAATTCTGCTATAATTTTGCTTCTATTTTGTGTAATGGTGTAATGTGAAATGGTGTTATTATATAATGTGTAATGGTTAGCACTCTTAACTTTATGGACCTCTGAAATCCACCTAAGCAATCATTAACTTGATTATGTGTGATTCCGCAAAGTGCGGCCTAAACATGTGGTTGAGTCGCGAACAAGCGGTTGCCCGTACTCTGAAAGTAAAATGACCGTCTAAAGTTCAATATTAAATATAATTATAGGTAATAAGGATAATATGACTGCAGTTGTAAAATATTGGATTTAGTCAAAATGTAGCGCGACTAGTAATAAAATAACCGGTATACTCTGACTAAATGCTTGCCAGGACGACTCAATGTATGAGGTGACAACTTCACCTTCAATAAGACACAAGATTCACTTGATCCTCTGCAGGAAATTACAAATGGCAGACTCGCCAATGACGATGGAGCTTCAACAAAATTATAACCGATGATCAGTCGATATAACCAAGGACATACCTTTGCCTTGAACTGGAGCTTTATAATAATTAGTTTATCAAACAAATTTCAACCTTGAATACTGCCACGCAATATTAATAAGAGTTTTCACCATTGTGATAAACTTACCTCGTCAATTTTTCTGACGGAAAGCTGTTCGCTCCCTTTGTCCGGAATTCAGTATGTATGTTTCTGAGTAATTCAATAATCTCACTAAGTTCTTGATGTGTAATATACATTTATTTAATTATAATTATTCCAAAAAAAAATCAATCTAATAAAATTGCACATAACACAACATTCATCAAGGCTGTACCAAAATGAGCTCATGTTAAGTGTATCTGCAGCTCTTAATATAGTCACAGACATGAAGAGAGGGAGTTCATTGGCCACAGCAGGCGTCGTTTCTATTCCATATCTAATTTGATCTTAGGAGTTGCTTAAATGTTGACATTATTGCAACATTTTCTTTGTTACCGCCTACAATGGTCTTGCCATATTTCTAGAGAATTCTCAAACATTCCATTCAGGTGAAACTATTGTTACTGCTAAGATAGAGATCTTTCAACATCCTAACTGTTTTGTCCTCCAGATGTGCGGCATTGATTGATCTTTCTATTATTTCTTTTCAGCTTCGCTTGATAACTTAGATGAGAAACCATTGAATGTTGAAATGTTGAATGTTGAATGTTGAATGTTGAATGTTGAATGTTGAAAATGAAATGGAAATCTGAATCAAACATTTGAATATGTAAAATCTAAAACTCTAAAATATGAAAATCTATAATAATCTCAAGTAAATAAGCTAAAAGTGGTAAAACATCATATATAAAATTGCACATTAATGTATTAGTTATCAGGTACTTACACTAGTCCCATGTACATCAAACTGTATAAACAATAACTGATTATGAGGACATGTTTATACATTGGCCAGTTGTACACTACACGTGAAAAAGTGAATGTGAGGGATGACAATTCAACAACAGAAGAAATATGAGATTTGTGTTGTCTAGAATTATACACTTACACTTACAGGTTAAGCGAGTGCTCTTAGCTGTGATGTAAACAGTACGAAAACTCGATGACTATTGATTGTTATGATTTCTGTCACAGATAGGTTTGGTCTGCGTGACAAGATGAGAGTACTGCATTCTATTGTTAAGAGATGTCAGATCAAGGTCTTATAGTCTATTTATAGAGTATTTGAGTTGTATTATCATCTAAAAATACCAACAGAAATGTCCCTTGCGCAAACTACAACAACGTTTACCGACCCCTAACGCCAGCGCTATCTAACATCATTACACTAACCACCCTTTACATAATTATAATCATTTTTAATGACTCCACTCAAACATCTTCTCATACATTCAGCAATTTCAAACCAAAGCGATGTCACACTGAGAAGAGACTGGTAGAGTAAGAGAAAACAACTGTAGTTTAAGTGAATAGCTCTTATCGTGTTACTATTATAATAAAAATGAAACTGGTGTTGACTAGTCTTCCTATGAGGTTTCAAGATTGTACAGTCAATACCGGATCCTAGACATCTAAAGAGCGGTCTGTGACCTAGACTACTAGATATGACCTGAGGAGCAGTCTGTGACCTAGACTACTAGATATGACCTGAGGAGCAGTCTGTGGGGTTCGGGGTTCGGGGTTCGGGGTTCGGGGTTCGGGGTTCGGGGTTCGGGGTTCGGGGTTCGGGGTTCGGGGTTCGGGGTTCGGGGTTCGGGGTTCGGGGTTCGGGGTTCGGGGTTCGGGGTTCGGGGTTCGGGGTTCGGGGTTCGGGGTTCGGGGTTCGGGGTTCGGGGTTCGGGGTTCGGGGTTCGGGGTTCGGGGTTCGGGGTTCGGGGTTCGGGGTTCGGGGTTCGGGGTTCGGGGTTCGGGGTTCGGGGTTCGGGGTTCGGGGTTCGGGGTTCGGGGTTCGGGGTTCGGGGTTCGGGGTTCGGGGTTCGGGGTTCGGGGTTCGGGGTTCGGGGTTCGGGGTTCGGGGTTCGGGGTTCGGGGTTCGGGGTTCGGGGTTCGGGGTTCGGGGTTCGGGGTTCGGGGTTCGGGGTTCGGGGTTCGGGGTTCGGGGTTCGGGGTTCGGGGTTCGGGGTTCGGGGTTCGGGGTTCGGGGTTCGGGGTTCGGGGTTCGGGGTTCGGGGTTCGGGGTTCGGGGTTCGGGGTTCGGGGTTCGGGGTTCGGGGTTCGGGGTTCGGGGTTCGGGGTTCGGGGTTCGGGGTTCGGGGTTCGGGGTTCGGGGTTCGGGGTTCGGGGTTCGGGGTTCGGGGTTCGGGGTTCGGGGTTCGGGGTTCGGGGTTCGGGGTTCGGGGTTGGGGGGTTCGGGGTTCGGGGTTCGGGTTCGGGGTTCGGGGTTCGGGGTTCGGGGTTGGGGGTTGGGGGTTGGGGGGTGGGGGGTTGGGGGTTCGGGGTTCGGGGTTCGGGGTTCGGGGTTCGGGGTTCGGGGTTCGGGGTTCGGGGTTCGGGGTTCGGGGTTCGGGGTTCGGGGTTCGGGGTTCGGGGTTCGGGGTTCGGGGTTCGGGGTTCGGGGTTCGGGGTTGGGGGTTGGGGGTTGGGGGTTTGGGGTTCGGGGTTCGGGGTTTCGGGGTTCGGGGTTTCGGGGTTCGGGGTTCGGGGTTCGGGGTTCGGGGTTCGGGGGTTGGGGGTTGGGGGTTCGGGGGTTCGGGGTTCGGGGTTCGGGGTTCGGGGTTCGGGGTTCGGGGTTCGGGGTTCGGGGTTCGGGGTTCGGGGTTCGGGGGTTCGGGGTTCGGGGTTCGGGGTTCGGGGTTTGGGGTTTGGGGTTTGGGGTTTGGGGTTTGGGGTTTGGGGTTTGGGGTTTGGGGGTTTGGGGTTTGGGGTTTGGGGTTTGGGGTTTGGGGGTTTGGGGTTTGGGGTTTGGGGTTTGGGGTTTGGGGTTTGGGGTTTGGGGTTTGGGGTTTGGGGTTTGAGGTTTGGGGTTTGGGGTTTGGGGTTTGGGGTTTGGGGTTTAGGGTTTGGGGTTTGGGGTTTAGGGTTTGGGGTTTGGGGTTTGGGGTTTGGGGTTTGGGGTTTGGGGTTTGGGGTTTGGGGTTTGGGGTTTGGGGTTTGGGGTTTGGGGTTTGGGGTTTGGGGTTTGGGGTTTGGGGTTTGGGGTTTGGGGTTTGAGGTTTGGGGTTTGGGGTTTGGGGTTTGGGGTTTGGGGTTTGGGGTTTGGGGTTTGGGGTTTGGGGTTTGGGGTTTGGGGTTTGGGGTTTGGGGTTTGGGGTTTGGGGTTTGGGGGTTTGGGGTTTGGGGTTTGGGGTTTGGGGTTTGGGGTTTGGGGTTTGGGGTTTGGGGTTTGGGGGTTTGGGGTTTGGGTTTGGGCCGTT
>OU612070.1:0-12500 GCA_914767715.1 Membranipora membranacea
GTATTTCATTGTTGCCGCGAGCGGCTCCCGCCTATGCTACACCTCTCGTGTCTCTTCACAATGTCAAACTAGAGTCAAGCTCAACAGGGTCTTCTTTCCCCGCTGTATTTGCCAAGCCCGTTCCCTTGGCTGTGGTTTCGCTAGATAGTAGATAGGGACAGTGGGAACATCGTTAATCCATTCATGCGCGTCACTAATTAGATGACGAGGCATTTGGCTACCTTAAGAGAGTCATAGTTACTCCCGCCGTTTACCTGCGCTTGGTTGAATTTCTTCACTTTGACATTCAAAGCACTGGGCAGAAATCACATCGCGTCAACACCGCCCGGCGGCCATCGCGATGCTTTGTTTTAATTAGACAGTCGTGTTCCCGGTGTCCGCGCCAGTTCTGTGTCGTGCGTTAAGGACGAACGAAGGCCGCGCCGGCCGCGAGGCCAGCGCCGCCGAAAGCCACGGCCGCCCACGCGTGCGCGCAAGCGTCGGTCCGAGCGCCCGAGAGCGCCCAGCCCTGCCGGCGCGCCGCGCGCTTCTTGCCGCGACCCGAAGCATCCCGCACCTCAGAGCCAATCCTTGTCCCGAAGTTACGGATCGGATTTGCCGACTTCCCTTACCTACATTGTTCTATCGACCAGAGGCTGTTCACCTTGGAGACCTGCTGCGGATTCGGGTACGGCCTGACGTGAAAATTACACTGCCTCCCGCGGGTTTTCAAGGGCCAACGCCGATGCACCGGACGCCGCGTGAGGCGCGACGCTTTACGGATGCAACGTCCCTATCTCTCGACAATCGAATTCCAGGGAGTCCGCTCCTAACAAAGAAAAGAGAACTCTTCCCGGGATCGACGCTGGCGTCCCCGCGTTCGGTTGCGTTACCGCACTGGGCCCCGAGGGGCCGATCTCCACCGTCAGGTTCGGGAATATTAACCCGATTCCCTTTCGATCGCATCGGGGTTTCGAGCGCGGCCGGCGCGTGCCGCCGCCGAGGGTCGATCGCGGCGCTTCCGTAAGGTCTTCCGTGTCTGGTCCGCTTGCCCCGCGCGCGCGTTTTGTCTAGGGTCATCCTTGAAAGGTTTTGACGCGCGGGTCCGCGGAGCACTGTGCGAGGCGCGATCTTCCCGTCGGCGTGTGCGCGGCGGCGCCGCTCTGCCTTCTCCCCGTTCAGAACGGAGTTCTCCGATCTCTCAGGGCCGACTGACCCATGTCCAACTGCTGTTCACATGGAACCCTTCTCCACTTCGGTCTACAAAGTTCTCATTTGTATACTTGCTACTACCACCAAGATCTGCACTGCCGGCGGCTCCACGCGCGGTCGCCCGCTACGCTTCAGCGCCACCGGCACGCCCGTCTACTCGTCGGGGCCTGGCATTACGCACGCGTTGCCCCGACGGCCCGGCATGAGTGGGACGCTCAAGCGCCATCCATTTTCAGGGCTAGTTGATTCGGCAGGTGAGTTGTTACACACTCCTTAGCGGATTCCGACTTCCATGGCCACCGTCCTGCTGTCTATATCAACCAACACCTTTTGTGGTATCTCATGAGCGTCCGCTTAGGCACTCTAGCCGAGCGTTTGGTTCATCCCACAGCGCCAGTTCTGCTTACCAAAAACGGCCCACTTGGCACTCGCTGTTCAAGCACGCCGCCCCAGTCAAGGAGGGCGGCGCCTCGTACCCATTTAAAGTTTGAGAGTAAGTTGAGGTCGTTTCGTCCCCAATTCTTCCAGTCATTCGCTTTACCGGATACAACCATGAGCGATGAGCGCCAGCTATCCTGAGGGAAACTTCGACGGGAACCAGCTACTAGGTGGTTCGATTAGTCTTTCGCCCCTATGCTCAAGTTTGACGACCGATTTGCACGTCAGGATCGCTACGAGCCTCCACCAGAGTTTCCTCTGGCTTCGCCCTGCTCAAGCATAGTTCACCACCTTTCGGGTCTGAGCCCTGCTGCTCTCGCTCCGCGGCGGCTGGCAACGAGCGTGCCGCGGGCCGGTGCTGCGCCGACGCCAAGGGACGCCGGATCGCACCCGTTTCGCTTTCGCTACGCCGTGAGGGTTCGTGAGGCCTCGTGACTCGCAGCAGAGCTCAACTCCTTGGTCCGTGTTTCAAGACGGGTCGGTCGGAGTGCCGGGAACCACGCGGCCAGGTCCCTGCGCACGCGCGGCACCGCGCCGGACGACCGACGGGACGCGCGACACCAAACGTGCGGGAGCAGTTTGACGCCGCGGCCCGCCACGGCCTCCGACGACGGGCCGCTCGGCACGAAGCCGAGCGTGCGGCAGGCGCTCCTCACCCGCGACGCCGCCAGTCGCACCCGGCCTGTAACACCGCGCGCCGAAGCGGCGGTCACCTTGCCGGGGCGCTTGAGACGGCGAGGCAGGCGGACGCCGCGCTTCCCCAACGCCGAGTGCACGCCGCCGTCGAGACGGCGACGCTGAACGGCGGAGGGGAACTCGCCCAGTTCCGACCGTTTGCTTGCAGGCAGTTTCACGTACTCTTGAACTCTCTTTTCAAAGTTCTTTGCAACTTTCCCTCACGGTACTTGTTTGCTATCGGTGTGCCACTAGGTATTTAGCCTTAGCAGGAGCTTACCTGCCACTTAGGGCTGCACTCTCAAGCAACCCGACTCCGCGGTGACCGCGTGCCGCGACGACCCAATTGGCTGAATGTAGAGGCCTGACACCCGCTGTGGGCCGACCCGTTCAGAGGTACTCGTGCCTGGGAAGCCGCGGCGAGCGAGCCACCGTAACGCCACATTGCACTTCCGCCGGGGACGGAGGGCTTCGGCGCTGGGCTTCTCCCGTTTCGCTCGCCGCTACTCGGGGAATCCTAGTTAGTTTCTTTTCCTCCGCTTACTGATATGCTTAAGTTCGGCGGGTAGTCGCGTCCGATCTGAGGTCGTACTCGGTGGGTCTGGCTGCGGTCCGCGCCGCCAGCCGTCGTCGTCAACACGCAGTCCCTGCTTTCCCGTCACGGTACTGAGTCGGCTTGCGTTGGACGTCGACGGCGGCGAGGCGGCGCCGCCAAGTGCGGGCGTGAGGCGCGCGGCGACCCCGTCGGTCGAGGGCGGCGCGACCGGCGCGCCCGTCCCAGCCGGCACAAGTGCCAACTGAGAGAGCGGCGGCCGCGGGGGCCCTGCGGCGGGTCCGACGTGTATTGCAGCACGCGCCTCGCGCGTGAGCCGTGGGCGGGCTCGCTTGAGACCGCGGGCACTCTTGTGGTACGGAGCCCCCGTGCGGTCCAGGGCGCCGGCGCGCCTCGGAGCTACCGAGGCGCGCGCGGCGGTTGTCTGCGAATGACGACCCTCAGACGGGCGCGGCCTCGGGATGACCCGAGGCCACAATGTGCGTTCAAGATGCCGATGATCGATGTGACTTGCAAATCACATTGCGTAACGGAGCTGGCTCCGCTCTTCATCGACGTGGCACCCGAGTGATCCGCTGTCTGCAATTGTGTTTCGGGCGCGCGGGGGCGCCCTTTTTGGGTTTTGCCATGGGCCGCGACTGTGCTTCGGCAGGCAGTGCCGCAGCGTCGTCGCGACCGTCGGCCCGGTCCTTGCTTCAGTAGTACGGCTTCAGGAGCGGCGGCTGCCAGGCATCGCCTCCGCCGCGCTGCTGCTCCCTACTCGCCATACGCTTCCGTGTTGCCGCTTACTGGGGGGGCGGCGCCTCTGGAGCCCTGACCACCGCGATTGCCTGACGCGTGTCATCGGCGGCTCCGCTCCCGCTTGTAGGGAACGACGCTCTTCGAAAGGTCTTGGCGGGCGCCGACATCCCGCCGCGCACTGCGCGGCCGGTCGCCGTGGCACGCCCACGAAGTATCGCCTCCGCGCGGTACCTACCGCGCGGCCGTACCTACCCCCTCGCGACTTCTTTGTGTGGTTATCCGTCACCGTCGCGGCTTTACCGTCGGCTCTGACAACGCGCGTCCGTCCCGTGCTGGCTGGCGTGTGCCTGGCGTCGGTCGAGGGTGGCGCGACCGGCATCGTGTTCCCGGCTGGTCTTTGCGACCGTGGAAAAAAAAGAGAAAAAAACCACGGTGCCAATTGGGGGGATGCGCTGGCCGCGAGCACCCTGCGGCGGGTCCGACTTGAGCCGTGGGCGGGCTCGCTTGAGACCGCGGGCACTCCGCGAGCGGAGCCCCCGTACGGTCCAGGGCGCCGGCGCGCCGAAGCGCGCGCGGCGGTTTTGAGACCGCGGACGCCGGCGTCGCCGTTTTTCATCTGCACGACGCGCGGCTCCCGTACGGTCCAGGGCGCCGGCGCGCCGAGGCGCGCGCGGCGGATTCAGGCTCGAGCCGTGGGCGGGCTCTCTTGAGACCGCGGGCACTCCGCGAGCGGAGCCCCCGTGCGGTCCAGGGCGCCGGCGCGCTTCGGTCCACTGCCGATGCGCGCGCGGCGGTTTCTCGGAGACGGTCGCGTGCTGTCGCACCCGCACGTTAGGCGCGCGCCGGGTTTGAATCTGACGCCTCGCCGCGGCAGCCTCGACTAGCAGCTTGTGCGGCTCGGCGCCGTGCAATGGATTCGTTGTTCCGTCAGGTCCGTGTGTGAGCGAGCGGGCGGCGGGGCTCGAGGCCCGGGTTGCGCGTGCCACGCATTTGTGTCCGCGTCGTATTTGTCTGGCTGAGCTTTGACTACTTTTCTGACTTTGCTAGGTTTACCTTGTTACGATTTATACGACTTTTGTGCGGTTGTGAGGTTTTTCCCTGTACCGTAGCATGTTTAGGTACGTTAGCATTGATCGGTTGTCCTTATGCGGTTTTGGCACGCGCGTCCCAGGCCCTCTGCCGAGCCGTGGCTGCTCTCGTCGGTCATCCGTTGGCAATCTCACTTCTGGCTGCGTGTTCGTGCTTGCGTGCGTCCGCTGTGGCGGCCGGAGGTCGGTCAGGTCTCCGTGCGCGCCCCGGGATCCATTGCCCGCAGGGATGCCAGGCTCTTGCAATGATCCTTACGCAGGTTCACCTACGAAAACCTTGTTACGACTTTTACTTCCTAGAAGTGATCAAGTTCGTATCACTTTCCGCCGGCGACGTGGCGCGCGAGCGCCGGGTGCCGCCAGCGGTCCGTGAGCCTCACTAAACCACTCAATCGGTAGTAGCGACGGGCGGTGTGTACAAAGGGCAGGGACAGATTCCCTGCGAGCTGATGACTCGCGAGTACAAGGAATTCCTCGTTGACGGAGAAGAATTGCAATCTCCGATCCCTAGCACGCTTGCGGTTCAACGGATTGCCCGCGCCGTCAGGCGAGGGACGCACACGTTGACGCAAGCAGTGTAGCGCGCGTGCGGCCCCGAACATCTGAGGGCATCACTGACCTGTTATTGCTCTTCGCTTCACGCGGCTAAGAGCCGCTTGTCCCTCTAAGAAGCGTGCGGTCGCCGTACGAGTGCGGCGCCGTCTATTTAGCAGGCAAGAGTCTCGTTCGTTATCGGAATTAACCAGACAGATCGCTCCACGAACTAAGAACGGCCATGCACCACCAACCACTGAATCGAGAAAGAGCTCTCAACCTGTCTGTCATAACAGTGTTCGGGCCGGGTGAGGTTTCCCGTGTTGAGTCAAATTAAGCCGCAGGCTCCACTCCTGGTGGTGCCCTTCCGTCAATTCCTTTAAGTTTCAGCTTTGCAACCATACTCCCCCCGGAGCCCAGTGACTTTGGTTTCCCGGGTTGGGTACTGCTGGCCGCAACTTCGGCAGAAGTGCGCCCAATTGCCAGTCGGCATCGTTTACGGTCAGAACTACGGCGGTATCTGATCGCCTTCGCACCTCTGACTTTCGTTCTTGATTAATGAAAACATTCTTGGCAAATGCTTTCGCAGTGGGACGTCTTCGGGCGGTCCTTGAATTTCACCTCTAGCGCCCGAGTACGAATGCCCCCGGCAGTCCCTGTTAATCATTGGCTCGCAAACTCCAGAACCGACAAAATGAGTACGAGCCCATGTTCCATCATACCATGCTGAGCTGTTCAAGCTGCTCGCCTCCTCTGAGCGGTTCAATTTCCTCAAGGTGAACGTGCAGCGACGCCGCGACCACGCGATGAAGCGCAACCGACGGACGCCCTCCGCGCCTGGCTCGGTCGGACGAGAAAAACCGGTGCGGCCATCCGTCCTCCCGCGTCTGACGTGTCAACTACGAGCTTTTTAAACGCAGCAATATAAATATACGCTGCTGGAGCTGGAATTACCGCGGCTGCTGGCACCAGGCTTGCCCTCCAGTGGATCCTCGTTAAAGGATTTTAATTGTACTCATTCCGATTACGGCGACGCGTAAGCGCGCCGCATCGGTATTGTTCGTCACTACCTCCGGGTGTCCCGAGTGGGTAATTTGCGTGCCTGCTGCCTTCCTTGGAAGTGGTCGCCGTTTCTCATGCGGCCTCTCCAGAATCGAACCCAGATTCTCTGTTATCCGTTAACGCCACGGTTGGCATAGCACCAACCGTCGACAGCATGATAGATCAGAAACTCGGTGGCGGCGTCGCCGGCTCGAGGCCGTGCGATCGGCGGCAATTACTCGGGTGTCGTCCACCAACGCCGGCAAGCCGGCGGTCGGTTTTCGCCTAATAAGTGCGCCCTTCCCCCGGCCGAGGCCGAGGTCGGAGCCTTGTTGCATGTATTAGCACCGGAGTTACCGCACGTTATCCACGTGGAGAGTCTGGCCCCAGTGGAGTCGTAACCGATTTAATGAGCCGTCCGCAGTCTCGCCGCGCGAGCGGCTTGTACTTAGACATGCATGGCTTAATCTTTGAGACAAGCATATGATTACTGGCAGGATCAACCAGATAGCGCCGCCACCACTGGCGTGGTGACAACGCGGGCCGCGCGCTTCCGCGCGCCTCCGCGGCCGCCGAGATCGCGACACAAGTGACGGGGGCTTTTTCGGCGAGGCGCCTCGCGCGACTCCGGCGCGGGCTTCCGGGCTTCGGGGAGCGGAGCCCCTGGCTCGTGCGGCGGCGCTGGTACACTGCCGACCACGCTGAATCCGACAGCTGGCCGATCGGCGCCGGCGTCTGATCGGGCGGGCACGTTGTTGAGGCCTATGACCCATGGTGACGCGGAGCACACGCACCCGATCTGTCGCGGCAGCGCTTTCTCGAGGCCTGATGATCGTTGAATGTACCTTTGCCTTTGCACGGGCTCCCTTGTTCGACCGGAAGTTCCGCGTTCGGCGTGCGCAGGGCGTCGGGTCGGCGGTAGATCAAGCGGGGACGCGCGACGAGTCGGCGCAAGCAGCGTCGGTCGGCGTCGGCGCGCGCGGCGTCGGAGGTGGTGGCGGCCCTCCCCTCTAAGGGCCGCCGCTGACGCGCCTTTCCCAAGGGCCGTCGTGCAACCGTCGTGGATTGATATAATTGTACTCTGCCGCTTCCGCGCGACGGTGCACTTTTGTCTCCGGTGCCGCGCGAGCCTCGTCGCCCTCGTGCCCTCGTTCCCGCTCTCTCTCGACCGCCGTCGACGCCCCTTGGCGCTCCCGCTCCTACTGTCCCGTTCACGATCGCGCCCTCATTGGCACGCTTCGGCACGCTTGGCGCGCAGCCCGTTTGCCGCCGACGGCGGCACATGGCGCATCCGGGGGCCCGCTGTCCCCCGGTACGCACGGTGCCTGCCGTCACTGAACGCGTGCGCGCGACGTTCGGCTGCGCCGCTGGAGCTGGAATTGCCGCCGCTGCTGGCACCAGGCTTGCACCCAGCTTGAGTGACGATGCGCGCTTTGCTGGCGCATCTCCCGACGCGCGCATCTTTCGTGCGCGCATGTGCCGGTATCCGTAAGGTCATCCGTGGCGGCCGAGCCGCCGCTTCCGTGCTTTGCTTTGCTTTCCGTGCCGATGCCGTCGCGCAACGGCCGACGCGCTCGGCAAAAGCGCGCCCCCAATTGGAGTCCGGTCCGTTCGCGCTCGGACGCGGCTCGACGACGCGACTCCGGCGCGGGCTTTCGGGCTTCGGGGAGCGGAGCCCCTGGCTCGTGCGGCGGCGCTGGTACACTGCCGACCACGCTGAATCCGACAGCTGGCCGATCGGCGCCGGCGTCTGATCGGGCGGGCACGTTGTTGAGGCCTATGACCCATGGTGACGCGGAGCACACGCACCCGATCTGTCGCGGCAGCGCTTTCTCGAGGCCTGATGATCGTTGAATGTACCTTTGCCTTTGCACGGGCTCCCTTGTTCGACCGAAAGTTCCGCGTTCGGCGTCCGTCGGAGCTTTGTCCTCCGCGGTCCCGGCCTTTCTCAGAGGCGCGTGCATTTCCGAGCGCGCCGTCCGCCGCGTCCGCGATCGCGAGCGTCCCGCGAGCAAGCCGCGCTAGCTTGCAAGCGAGCGCCCGCATACCGTGGCGCTTCGAACCTCAACGCGCGGAGCGCCGGCCTCGCGGCCGGCCTCACTCGCATTAGTCGTAGCCTGGCGCCAACGCCAGCGCCTGTCCCGCCGCCCCGCTCACGGCGCGCGGCTGCGTGTCGGCCGCAGAGCTGGAGCTCATCCCAGCTTCGTGCGTGTCGATGCATCTTTGTTTGCGCATCTCCCGACTCGCGCATCTTTCGTGCGCGTTGCGTCGGCTTTCCTTTGCGGTCATCCGTGCGCGAGTGCTTAATCGGTTCGTCACTCGCGTCTTTTTCCGTACTCTGCCGATTCACGCCGCCGATGTGCGTCCGTGCCATCCGTGCTCGCTTGCGGGCTGCTTCGACGGGCGGCGCACCAGGTGCTACTCCGCGTCGCCGAGCGGCAACCACTATCAGCGTCTGGGAAGGATGTTGATAGGATAGGATAGGATAATAATGTTGATGTGCGTGTAAGCTCTTATGGCTGCCAAATTACCATGTGTTGTCAGCCTTGCCGTGATGGCAGGGTTCGTCCGGCCGGCGGTTTAATCTGATTCAAGTGTACCGGACGCGAGCCCTTCGCGAATTTCGCGAGGGCGGGCTGACAAGGTAGAATGGGGTCCGTTCGGGCGCACCCTGCCTGGCTCGGCGGCACCTACGGTGACGGCCTGGCGGAGGCCTTCCCCTATGGTAGAACGGGGTCCTTTCAGGCGCACCCACTCTGACCGTTTTGCTCGCTCCGCTCGGGGCGCGGCGCCCGGAGCGCCCGCGGAGGCCACCGGCGGGTGGCCGAGGGCCCGCGAGGACCCGCCGCGCGCGCGCCGAACGTCATGGAGGAGGTTTGGTGGTGCTGCGCGCGAGGTCTTCCGAGCGTACTTCGCCGAGGCGGTCCCGTGCCGCGTGCCGTGTCACGCGCTCTGAGCTGAGCTGGCGGGAGAACCTTACTCGAAGTGGCGAGTCGGTGCGTGCCGTGTCACGCGCGCCGCTCGTGCGCGTCTCGAGTGCCGTGCGTGCCGTCGAAGGGCTTGAAAGACCTCGGAGAATGCTCTCAGAGTCCGGTCGTCCGCCGCGACGACCGCGCGCCGCGCGTGCCGTGTCACGCGTGCCGTGTCGGGGCGACGGTGAAGTCCGTTTTTTTCGAAAATTTTCTAAGTCCGAAAATTTCGAAAAAGGGCCCCGATATAGTACATCGGGGTCCGTTCAGGCGCACGCACTCTGACCCCCCAAAAAAGTCCTCGCGCGAGGTCTTTTTTCCGTAACAGAAGGGCACGCAGCGAAATCCGCGGCCGCTCGCGGCGATCGGTGCGGCTCGCGCGAGGTCTTCCCGGCGTAAGGCCCGACGGTGGCGCGCGCCGTGTCACGCGCCCCGTCCGAGTGCGAGTGCCGTGCGTGCCGTCGACGGGCTTGGAAGAACTTGGAGAAACTCTCCAAGTCCCATCGTCCGCCGCGTGCGAGTGCCGCCGCGTGCGAGTGCCGCCGCGTGCGAGTGCCGCCGCGTGCGAGTGCCGCCGCGTGCGAGTGCCGCCGCGTGCGAGTGCCGCCGCGTGCGAGTGCCGCCGCGTGCGAGTGCCGCCGCGTGCGAGTGCCGCCGCGTGCGAGTGCCGCCTGCGGCGCGCGCCTTCAGAGGGCTTCGAAGAACTCGGAGAAAATTCTCTAAGTCCAAACGTTTTCTGAAATTTTGAAGGTGATTTGCGCGGATTGGGAATTATCCGTCCGCGCAAAAGTTAAGGGTGCACGACTTCTGCCCCTGACTTTCACCTTTGAAAATTCTCCGAGTCCAATCGTCCGCCGCCCTGCCGCGCGCGTGCCGTGTCACGCGCCGCGTGCGAGTGCCGCCGCGTGCGAGTGCCGCCAGCGACGCGCAGTCAGAGGGCTCGGCTCGGATGGAAGAACTCGGTGAGTATTTGCCGAGTGCCACCGTCCGCCGCGACGACCGCGCGCGCCGTGTCACGCGCCGCGTGCGAGTGCCGCCAGTGGCGCGCGCCGTCAGACGGCTTCGAAGAACTCGGAGAAAATTCTCTAAGTCCAAACGTTTTCTGAAATTTTGAAGGTGATTTGCGCACTTTGGGAATTGTCCGTCCGCGCAAAAGTTAAGGGTGCACGACTTCTGCCCCTGACTTTCACCTTTGAAATTTCTCCGAGTCCCCTCGCCCGCCGAGCGACCGTGCCGCGCGCGTGCCGTGTCACGCGCCGAGTGCGAGTGCCGCCAGCGAGTGCCGCCAGCGACGCGCCGTCAGAGGGCTCGGATGGAAGAACTCGGTGAGTTTTCGCCAAGTCCCACCGTCCGCCGCGACGACCGCGCGCGCCGTGTCACGCGCCGCGGGCGAGTGCCGCCAGTGGCGCGCGCCGTCAGAGGGCTTCGAAGAACTCGGGGAAAATTCTCAAAGTCCAAACGTTTTCTGAAATTTTGAAGGTGATTTGCGCACTTTGGGAATTGTCCGTCCGCGCAAAAGTTAAGGGTGCACGACTTCTGCCCCTGACTTTCACCTTTGAAATTTCTCCGAGTCCCCTCGCCCGCCGAGCGACCGTGCCACGTGCGAGTGCCGCCGCGTGCGAGTGCCGCCAGTGGCGCGCGCCGTCAGAGGGCTTCGAAGAACTCGGAGAAAATTCTCTAAGTCCAAACGATTTCTGAAATTTTGAAGGTGATTTGCGCACTTTGGGAATTGTCCGTCCGCGCAAAAGTTAAGGGTGCACGACTTCTGCCCCTGACTTTTACCTTTGAAATTTCTCCGAGTCCCCTCGCCCGCCGAGCGACCGTGCCGCGCGCGTGCCGTGTCACGCGCGCCGTGTGCGAGTGCCGCCAGCGAGTGCCGCCAGCGACGCGCCGCCAGCGACGCGCCGTCAGAGGGCTTGGATGGAAGAACTCGGTGAGTTTTCGCCAAGTCCCACCGTCCGCCGCGATGTCACGCGCCGCGTGCGAGTGCCGCCAGTGGCGCGCGCCGTCAGAGGGCTTCGAAGAACTCGGAGAAAATTCTCTAAGTCCAAACGATTTCTGAAATTTTGAAGGTGATTTGCGCACTTTGGGAATTGTCCGTCCGCGCAAAAGTTAAGGGTGCACGACTTCTGCCCCTGACTTTTACCTTTGAAATTTCTCCGAGTCCCCTCGCCCGCCGAGCGACCGTGCCGCGCGCGTGCCGTGTCACGCGCGCCGTGTGCGAGTGCCGCCAGCGAGTGCCGCCAGCGACGCGCCGCCAGCGACGCGCCGTCAGAGGGCTTGGATGGAAGAACTCGGTGAGTTTTCGCCAAGTCCCACCGTCCGCCGCGATGTCACGCGCCGCGTGCGAGTGCCGCCAGTGGCGCGCGCCGTCAGAGGGCTTCGAAGAACTCGGAGAAAATTCTCTAAGTCCAAACGTTTTCTGAAATTTTGAAGGTGATTTGCGCACTTTGGGAATTGTCCGTCCGCGCAAAAGTTAAGGGTGCACGACTTCTGCCCCTGACTTTCACCTTTGAAATTTCTCCGAGTCCCCTCGCCCGCCGAGCGACCGTGCCACGCGCGAGTGCCGCCGCGTGCGAGTGCCGCCAGTGACGTACGAGTGCCGCCAGTGACGTACGAGTGCCGCTAGCGATGTGCCGTCACAGGGCTTCGAAGAACTCGGTGAGTATTCTCCAAGTCCCGTCGTCCGCCGCGACGACCGCACGCGTGCCGTGTCACGCGCGCCGTGTGCGAGTGCCGTGCGTGCGAGTGCCGCCAGCCACGCGCCGTCAGAGAGCCCGGAAGAACTCTGAGAATATTCTCCAAGTCCCATCGTCCGTCCGCCGCCGCGACGACCGCGCGCGCCGTGTCACGCGCCGCGTGCGAGTGCCGCCAGTGGCGCGCGCCGCCAGAGGGCTTCGAAGAACTCGGAGAAAATTCTCTAAGTCCAAACGTTTTCTGAAATTTTGAAGGTGATTTGCGCACTTTGGGAATTGTCCGTCCGCGCAAAAGTTAAGGGTGCACGACTTCTGCCCCTGACTTTCACCTTTGAAATTTCTCCGAGTCCCCTCGCCCGCCGAGCGACCGTGCCGCGCGCGTGCCGTGTCACGCGCGCCGTGCGCGAGTGCCGAGCGTGCGAGTGCCGCCAGCCACGCGCCGTCAGAGAGCCCGGAAGAACTCTGAGAATATTCTCCAAGTCCCATCGTCCGTCCGCCGCCGCGACGACCGCGCGCGCCGTGTCACGCGCCGCGTGCGAGTGCCGCCAGTGGCGCGCGCCGCCAGAGGGCTTCG
>OU612070.1:1817500-2011072 GCA_914767715.1 Membranipora membranacea
AAAGGATTAAAATGTGCCAATTAATTCCTATATTAGTACTAGGTTATATCTCTGCACTATACTAGCATTAACTTTAACTTTAACTCAGGAAATGCTGAGAGGCACATCCAGTTTTCCCAAATTTGACACAGGCTGCCAAAAAACTGGTAAATTGAGGGGGTTTTCGAGAGATTTGAGCATACCGATATGGCATACCCTAGGTGATATCATAAACTGTGATTGTGCTATCTGCATTGATAAAAACAGCATTTTCTACTATTACTGCTTCACTTAAATAATTTCATCAAATGCAAAATTTTGTTACGCTACACTTCTTCTGTAGCTCGGCAGCTTCTCAACAATGAACATTATGTTTGTATTCAGTTGGGTCGTGGACATTACCCTATGTGTCTGCACTAAAGGGAGATAAGTTTAGAATATCATAAATCTTCAAAACAATTAGTAAAACAATAAACATCTCATTTGTCCTCCCCTCTCTCAGTATTTACAGACTGTACGGACATATGGTTATATATGATCTATGAGATCTACAAACATGGTGAAATTCTGTGGTGATAGCAATACCTGAGTGGTGATAGCGATAACTGACTGGAATGAAAAGTTCCTGCTGAACTATTGCCTCATTTGAAAATTGGCCAAAAAGACCTTTATACAATAACATATCACTCAGAGACAGGTGATTAGAGTTTACGCAGAGAAGAAAATTCAGTCGGCAATTAGAACAAAATTTTTTGTCAAATTTGTTTGATGAATTGCATTTTAATGTGTACTAGCCAATGAAACTGCTGTATGGGCGTATGGTTTGAGGAACTACATTCCTTCGCCAATGTAATGATTTATTGCGACCAAATAAACACTAATTGAGGAAAACTAGAAGGAAGTTGTTGGCGTGTCCTTCGGGACTCCCACTCCTTGTTACAATGATGGACAAGAGATGGCAACAAGGTTTATGAATCATAACGCACAGGGAGATCATCATGGAGGGACGTGATCATGAGTATGACTACATTGAAGACTATGAGGGGCCTAAACAATATCTTGATATGGATTCGCAATCAAATTCAACCATCAACAAACCAGAGAACAAGGCAAGGAAGGAAAAGACAACAATTTTGGTGAAATCCAATATTGACAAAAAATTCAGAATGAGACTAGTGATTGGATCGCTGTTACTTACACTGATATTTCTCAATGTTGTATTGATAGGACTTGTCTCAATGATGATAGCACATCCTCACAACGCCACCCAATCAGGTAAGACATATTTCTAAGCTATGAATTTTGCTTTTGGTAACTTGACCTTACTTCTACGCTCTTCAATGACATTGACAACGGCGATGATTTGTGAAATTTGCTAAAAAAGTTATAGACACCAAGAGACTAATAATGCTATACTTTGAGTCGTAGGTTTATTTATATCTTACAGTGTCCATTCACATCAAGAAATTAAATTAGCTAGAGTTAAGTTCAGCTAGCTTGGCAGAGACTTAATGTGAGCCAGTACCAGTTTTTAGCATTTTAAAACATTCAAGAATTTCAGTTGGTAACTTCAATCCAATGAAAACATTTCTCAATCCAATGAAAACTTTTTATTCAAATTTTTTGTTTGTAAAACTTAATATCAAACTGACAAGCTGCCTATTCCAATTTTCAAACTAAAAATCGAAAATACCAATAAAAAACCTGGACTGTGGACATCAAATCAATGATGACGCCATTGATAATATACAATGGGATTATGTTTTTTTAGGAGTAGTTTCCCTTGATCATTTTACAGATGAGACCATGCTTTTGTACAACTTTATAAAAACCATAAAGGAAGCAGATGAGACCTTTTGCCAAATAAAACTTCTTGGTTTCAACTAACTACAATTGATCTACTTATTCGGTAATCCAAAAATTCAACCTTTGCATTAACCAAAGTATGAGAATATCTTCTATTTCTATTACAATTAAAATTAAATAACAATATTTCAATGTGTAAAAACTTGATCAATCACAAATCATTGTCACAAATCAAATTCATTGTAAGAAAGGGAGGTGTCATGCAATATGCAGCTAAATTTATTTGAGAAAGAAATCCATATATTGTATTATATATGGTATTGATTTGTATTACAATAACATGAAATGAATATGTTATTTGGAAATTGTTTCCTGCATTCAACATTTTCAGATTTTTCGAAATTCAAAGCTGGAATATTATTATCTCTTTATTTGTATGATATATTTGCTAAAATATAAAATATAATAAACATTAAATTGAATTTTATGTCAATTTTGGCCCCGTAGCGTAGGTCAGATGCTAATTTTTTTTCTATTCTAATTTCCATGGCTGCAAGACCAGAAAGTGGGATCTGCTTCAATGATAGTTTATAATATGAAAAGATGCAAATTCATAGCCTCATAGGTTCAGTGCATTCAATGCTGTTACGTCATCCAAATTATCTCTCACATTCTGCAAATTTAGTGAACTATATATTATTATATACATGTATTACGATGATATTATACTAAAATATTTCACTTTTTAGAGTCTACCCAGTGCGCTCATCTCAAACAAGTAGCAGTTTACACCCAGGAGGTCAGGAATGATACATTCTTATATGCTGCCAAGACGCTGCCGGCCCTAGATGAGTTATCTATATGTATGTGGATATATACAGAAGTGGATGATGATGAATGGTTTCAGGATTGGATCATCAGCCTGGCAAGTAAAACTGGTGAGATATTGACCCAGAGGGTAATAAGATCTTCTTCCTTTGTGAGATACACATATTCCAGTTCCACATTATCAAATTATCTCATCCACCTGTTTATGACAAAACAGAGGGTGGGCTGCCCCTAAAGAGGGACGCAAGTTGCCCGGAGTCCTCATACTGAGAGTGTGATACATCCTAGTAAACTAGAATGCATCCTAGAGGTGAGGCCATGGTGGACCTTCTATTCGTGAGTGTGCAGCGAGCTGCCAGAAACTAAAACAGGCACTAATCAGCCATTGGCCATGACACTTTGATCTTAGCCAATAGGCCGAGAAGCATCCATCTATGTACAAGGTGTATTCTGCATCCAACATCCTTCCATTCACACATTAGATGAAAAAATAAGCTGCTACACCAAGTGTGAAATGTGGGGTTGGTCGGTCCCGGTCAATTCTATTTTTGATGTTGCTCACCTGCTGTGATCTATGTCGGTGATGAATACAATGCAAATATTGTTCTTATGCCTTGTAGGCATTCAAGATGAAATTAGAGGGAAAGCTAATGAATTTACTATAGGATTTGCAGACAAGGGGGACATAACTCTTCTAAGAAATGGTCACGGTATCCACTTTGATGTAAACAAGACCACAAAAGATTACAATAAAAGGCTACTTGGATGGAAAAAGCATTGCTTCACTTGGAAGAAAAGCGGTATCATGCGGGTATGACTGTACATAGACAGAGCCAAGCAGTTGACTTCTCTTGTAAACGAGCACTGAAATACTTGAATAGTGCGGAATTATTTAGACTGTTGACTCACAAAAACAATTAGTTTGAAATTTCATTACATAACCTTTGAACTTTGATTTTATAGTGGTACACAGGCAAGGTATATGATTCATCAGTGATGGAGTTGTGGGTAGATGTTGCTGACATATCTGAGCAGGCAATAGATGAAGGCGGCAGACTGGTCGTACTACAGGACCAAGACATTCCTCGTGAGTCAAAGTTTATAAGCGGATTTTCAGACACAGAAATGAAATAGAAAAATCACGAATTTGTAAAAAGATTTTTGTCAAATATGTACTATCATTCTGACAAGATCCTTAATACATGGCAGCACTATCATTGATGAATATAAGTTTGCTACTAGAGATTTGAAGGTCAGTTTTCTTAAGATTTCTGTTGTTTACCAGAAGGGCCAATGAGCGGTTGTTTATCTTTGCATTGTGGGAATAGAAAACTAATATATTTCAGAGTTATTATTAGAGTATTTATTAAATTGGAACAGGTTGCGCTATTGCCTATTATAATTTTAATTCAAATTTTATTATATTACATTATATTTTATCATATCTTACTGAATTATATTATATAAGATTTATTTACTTCAGTAGGCGGATTTGAAACCAGTCAGACATGGAGGGGTAGAGTTTCTCTTATAAACATGTGGGACTATGAGTTAACAGAAGAGGAGGTAGGAAAGTATAACTGTTACAGTAAAGGAAATCTCCTCACAATGGATGATATGGAGATATCAGGGCCAGCATCTTTCACTGAACAACTTGTTCCGTGCTGTAACTAGTAGGTGTGAACATCAAAACCATCGATCTGCCGGTGTAAGTACTCTCGTCTCAGACTCAATCAATTTTATTTCCTCATTCAAATTAATCATTCTTAGTTTTTTTTCTGATTATTCTGAGATATCTAATTCGACAACCCGCACTGTAAATTTTTTTGTTTATTCGTACGACTATATATGTATATGTTTCTCTTTGGAATAAACATTTAGAATTGATCTGCCGGTGCTAGTACTCTCAGTCTCAGCATCAATCATTCTAATTACTTACTCTCAGTCTATTGTATTATTATTCTGTGATATCTAATCCAAAAATACGCACTGAAAACATTCTTTTTTTATATATATTTATGCTTATTTCATATATGTATATGAATCTTTTCATAATCTACACCCAAATAAGAACTGAATGTTTTGCTCAACAGAAATAATCAGCAGCACATGTGTTGGCTCTGATCTGATTGGTTGTCTCCTTCATTCCAGCCAATCAGTGCCAAACCAATGGCTAGGGTGACGATGAAGTGCAAAGTAGGCTTAATGCTGTTTCATTTGCTTTATTTTTATTTATTTCATTCTGATATTTATAACAATGTAATTACAGTATTAAATCATTGCCAATATATGATATGCATTGTATAGCTTTTTCTATAAAAGTGTTTACAAAAAATAAACTTGAACCTCAGTATGTAACAGAATAATTATATAGAATCTTAACGTCAACGAAAAACGATCATTGTATCCATTAATTTACACAACATTATAATTGTGTTAAATATCAACTGATATAACAAAAAATAGCCAATCGTTCATTTTTGACCGCCTTACAAACCACAAAAACTTGTATATATATTTATATATTGGAGATGATTATAAATGATTGTTTATATTATTTGCTGTAGGATTATTGTAGGTATATGTCACCATCATCTTCTGTTTAGAGATAAAACTAGAATCAATGTTATTATTAGCTACATCAGCAGCTGAGGGAGAGGGAGTACAGGGAGGTGATGGAGTGGGTGGCTCTAGGGTACCATCCTCATGTGTTTTGATGTGTTTGGAGAGATGATCCTTCTTCATGAACTGTTTGTTACAGGTAGGGCAAGTGAATCTCTTCTCACCTGTGTGAGTTCTCAGATGTTTCTGCAGCTCATCGTTGCTGGTGAATCTCTTTCCACAAAAGAGCCAGTTACAGGCAAACTGTCTATCTCCTGTATGCCAGCGGATATGGGCCTTAAGGTGAGATGATCTGTTGTACACCTTACCGCAGCCTGGAAAGTGACAGTTATGAGGTCCTTTGGCTTTGAGGTGAGCAGCTGATGGTCCGAGCTTATCAATCTCCTGACAATTAGGACAAGCACAGACAGATCCACCTTTATTTCGTTTGCTGCGAGATGGTGGGTTTAATGGAGTGGTACTGGTGATTGTAGTTGAGCTGGGAGCTGTTGAGGTGTAGTTTGTAGAGGGAGTTACACTGCTCGTCTTGGAGGTCTCAGGTATAGACTGGAGGTAGCGTGTCTCAGGGAGTACTGGGTTACTATGAGTAGAAGGTAAGACCATACTAGATGAGAGCTGAGCATAGTTTATCTCAGCGGGATTGTAGTGAGCAGGGTACGACATCACTGGTGCAGGTGCTGTCATATCACTAAACCACGATCCAGAGGCAGCAGGAGCTGTCATGTCCCACCAGACAGAGGTGTCTGTAGTCTTAAGGTCGCTTGTGTAGGGCCATTCATAGGCAGACCTAGCGTACATAGTATCAGCGCTATGTAGCTTACTGAGAAAGCCTTCATTGCTGGTAGTGGGGAAAAGATAGTCTTGCTGGTTGGTAAGGTTGGTCAGGTGGGTGCCGGTTAATATTTGGTCTTGGTTCGGACTGTCAGGTTGATCTGATGAGCGGACTCCTGCATCACCAAATGAATATGGCATTGTGGTGGTGTGTGTTTTCTGATTTTCAGCCGTCAACTGTACAGGTGAAAATTCGTAACTAAAATAGCAAAAAGTATAACATAAATACACAGTCTATCTAAGCTAACCTGAAATCTTGATGACCATTAATGTTGGTAGATGTTCCAATATATGAAATGAACGTTTTTATTCCCTAATTAATATATGTTAAGTTTGTGGAGGTCTGAATGGGGGCTAACTGCTAATACAGCAAATTGGATGAAACTTGAGGTAGACTAGACACAATGAATCCAGAAAGAGGCAGATATTTAGTAAAATTCATATTGAAAAGAACCATTTGGTTGTTTTCAATATAACTACAGAAAAATACCCAAATTCACTCTTAGTTGCGCTTGGTTAATCAAATTATGATTCAAATTACAAAAAACACAAATTCAATTCACTCTGATGACTTCACTTAAAAAAACTGTTTCATCTAATAATATTTTCCTGTCAGTCTGATAGTCAAAGAATATCGATGTTGCCATCTTGTGTTTAAATCACAAATATAATTAGCAGCACAGAGAGCACTGTACAAGTCACATGTCACTATTACTAAGAGAACCAGCCGTCATGCACCTCAATTTCTCAGTCTTCGGACAGAGACGAAACCTTGCGATTTTAACCAACATTTTAACCAACATTTTAACCAACATTTATGACAGCATACATAGATGACACTATAGGAGTTAAAACATTTGTCGTACCTTATATATGAGTATCTCTGATCCAATCTCTTGCTCTATATATCTTAGCCTGATGTGATATTGGTGTGTAAATCGGGCTGAACCTGTCGTTGTGGTAAAACTGCCTGGTTAGGAAGACTGGCCTGTTTGTAATGATGCCTTAGGGTCGCTCACACTAGGTATTTAAGTGATCGGTAACCAACTTGCTCATAAGAGGCGGGGATATTAACCGAGCCTATCAAGCATCTTCTTTTGTTGGTAGTTTGTTTAATTTCAATTTCATATCAAAGTTTAATCCTGACGATGTATTAAAAGATTAAATGGTAGTGATACCAGTGACATATATTGTCGAGGCTTCCCCTGCTTCGGAATTTTATAAGGTGCCGTCTATTATACCAAGATTTAATCCTCACAATGTATTAAAGGATTAAACTGTAGTGATATGGCTGCGCATGTTATGAGATTTTACGTGATGTCATATATCCTACGTTGCAGGTGATTCTGAATTTTAATCCTTTCTTAATTCAACCCAACGCCGTGTGTCAGAGAAGTGGTAACAACAACAAAGGTAGAATATTCATTGAAATCCTTATGATACAAGTAGTTGAAATTTAAAAATTTTATTTAAACAGGACCATCAGTCTTTATAAATCATGAAAAATATATTGATTCAGGCAATGTAAGGTAATCTGCAAAAGCTATCTAGCAGTCACAGATCTTTCATTAAAGTAGCTCTCAAGGAAAATAATCAACAACAAAGACTAGTTGAGTGCACTTTTTGAGAGATCCTGACCGTCATATGTTCGGTGAAACTAGCTGCCGGTAAATGCTAAATGACACAACAAACGCCAAAGTTAGTCAGCTGGTTTTTCAGTGTTTGGACTTTTCCAATATTTACAGTAGTCAACGTTCATCCAAGGATCCAGATGACAAGTATCGTATAAATATGGAAGAGGATGTTGTGGCTCGTGAGGTCACATTCATCTTTGTATCTCTCACAGCTACACAAAGCAAGACTGGGCACTAGGTTATCAGAAATTAGCGAGAGAAGGGCAGAAGGTATGTAATCTGATTCAAGATAATCTACTCACATGTTTTATTCTTTAGAAAGTTTTTGGGCCACCACTGCTGGAGGGTCGAAGGTTGTTTTTTTATGGTGGTCTGTCTGGCGAGTTTGCTTTCTCAGTACTTTGTAGCCGATTTATCAAGAGGAGAGATTCCTAGCTTTTCTAAGGGTGTCTCAATATTGGCTAGCTAGCACCATTCTAAGGTGGGAACTTCTTTGAAGTCAATTGAGTGAATAAATGTTAGCTAGCCACTAATTTCACAATTCCACTATTTAAATTAAACTTTTCCTCCTACCTAATATCATAATATTAATTTACGTCCTATACTTACTATACTTGCTATGAGAAGTCTAAGGTGATGTTGTACACATCGTAATTTACATTACAGTTCATTTTTATTTGACTGTAGATATTTTAAGTCTTTCTCATAAGTGTCAGGTGGCGTGACTTCTGATACAAAATATCCCCACAAAGACCATCCACTGTCATCAGGCTCCCCCTCCCTTCTACGCTGAAAGCTTACAATGGACAATCCATTGTCATGCACTTTACACTGACACATCATTTAAAGGCTGATATCTCTCTTTAGGGTTATTAAACTGTCATTTTATCAAAGGATTAAAAAATGCCAATTTTATTTCTACCTCACATGAGGGATTAAAGGGCAACCAAGGTTTCAAACAACTTCTCATTGATGGCCATTGATTAATAGCAGATTGCACCTTCTGCATGGGGAAAAAGACAAAATATAATTCGGATGATTATTCAGCCAGAATTCTTGTGAAACATTTCTTCCATCAGGAACTCAAACTCAGCTTAAAGGGCAACCAAGGTTTCAAACAACTTCTCATTGATGGCCATTGATTAATAGCAGATTGCACCTTCTGCATGGGGAAAAAGGCAAAATATAATTCGGATGATTATTCAGCCAGAACTCTTGTGAAACATTTCTTCCATCAGGTACTCAAACTCAGCTAAAAGAGAATACCACATAGCAGTTTCCTGTTCCTGTTATTATTTAGACTGTGCTCTATAATTATTACAGCAAAGTCTTGGAACCTCCCCTAAACTGAAGTGTTACCCAGCTTAGAGTCAGCAACTACTTTGAGTTTTGCATCGCGTAATGCACAAAGCTGATGCTGCCCAGCACATTATTTGCTACCCATTAATGCGTTGCCGCGAAACCTTGGTTGCCCTTTAAAGAGAATACCACATAGCAGTTTCCTGTTCCTGTTATTATTTAGACTGTGCTCTATAATTATTACAGCAAAGTCTTGGAACCTCCCCTAAACTGAAGTGTTACCCAGCTTAGAGTCAGCAACTACTTTGAGTTTTGCATCGCGTAATGCACAAAGCTGATGCTGCCCAGCACATTATTTGCTACCCATTAATGCATTGCTGCGAAACCTTGGTTGCCCTTTAACAGTAATCTCAATATTACTATTAATGTATCTCGGCACTACACTAGCATTAACTTTTAACTTTAATACAGAAAAATTCTGAGAGGCATATCTTGTTTTCAAGAAATTGAGACAGCATGCCAAAAAACTGGTAAATTCAGGGGAGTTTCGAAGGATTTGGGGCGTACTGTTACTGAGAACCCAGGGTGATGTGATGGGCCGGGATTCTGCATTGATAAAAACAGAATTTTTACCATTATTTTTTTACTTACATGGGATAATATAATGTCATCAATTGCTAAATTTTGTTAAGCTTTTCTTCATTCAGTAGCTCGGCAGCTTCCCAACCATAAACATTATGTTTGTATTTGGTTGAGTGGTTGAAATTACCCTACGTGTCTGCACTAAAAATAGATACGTCAGAATATGGTCAATTATTTAGATGATAAGTCATACAATAATTGTCTCATTATGCAGAGTAAGTTGTCCTCACTCTTTTTGTAACTACAGACTGTACAAACACATGAATATAGCTACAAACATGGTGAAAATCTGTGGTGATAGCGATAACTGACATTAATGAAAACTTCCTCCTGAGCTATTGCATCATTTGAAAATTGGCCAAAGAAATCTCATAATTCAATGATATATCATTTTGAGGCAGGTGATAATCGTTAACGGAAAGAGGAAAATCCAGTCGACCATTAAAACATAGATTCTTGTGAAATTTCAAATTTATTTGATGAAATGCATTCTAATGTGAAAATACTAGCCAATGAAACTGCTGTATTGACGAGTAATCTAAGGAACTACATACGTTCACCTACGTAATGATTTATTGCCACCAAATAAATACTAATTGAGGAAAACTAGAAGGAAGTCATTGGGTATCCTCTGGTACCCTTCAGGACTCCCACTCCTTGCTATCATGTCAGAAAAAAGATAGCATTGGGTCCATGATTCATAACACTCACAGAGATCAACATGGAGGGACGTGATCATGATTATGACTGCATTGGGGACTATGAAGGACCACAACAATACACTGCTGATATGGAGGCTCAATCAAATTCAACCATCAGCAAACCTGTTTCAGAGAACAATGCAGGGAGAGAAAACACAACAATTTCTATAAAGTCCAATATGGATAAAAAATTCAGAATAGGATCTGTTGCTGGATTTTTGTTACTTACGCTGGTATTTCTCAATGTAGTATTGATCGGACTTGTCTCGAGCATGATGTCACTTCCTCACAGCACCAGCCAATCAGGTAAGATATATTTCTAAGCAAGGTATTTTGGTTTTGGCAAAAAGACTTTACTTCTATTTTCCATTGCCATCTGCGATAGTTTGTGAAAAGATTTATCACGAAGTGACAGGAAAAACAACAACGAAAAACTATTTAAGGATCAAAAGACGTAGCATAATTGCGAATTATAAAGTTTATTCATATTTGTAGTCGTAGGTCTATAGCTTGCAATGTTCATTCACCATTTAGAAATTAAATTAGCTAAGGTTAAGTTCAGCTAGTTTGGCAGAGACGTAATGTCAGCCAGCACCAATTTTTACTTGTTATTAGGTGGTAGCATGAACTTTATAATCAACCTAGAGACCCCAAATATAGCCAAAGTGAGGCTCTTGATGTAGGTGCTTAAGCTGCATTTAATTGTGTTGTAGTAACATATTAAATATTTGCAGGTAACATTTCAGGTCTTTAGTTGGTAATTTCAATTGAATTTGAAATTGCATTAGATCAAGTAGCTTGCTATGATCAATTCTATATTGATTTTTGCTTTTTTACTTTTTTAAATTTAAGACCCAAAAAACTTGACGGAAATCAACAGTTTGGGTTTGAGTTTGAAAATTGCATAACATTCCGCCTCTTCTTATATATATATTCCATGTTTATTCTGGAGAAGAATACGTCCTTAGGATTTGATCTTGTTTTTCCTACAAATCTTTTGTTGGTAAAAATTAATATCAAGCTGCCAGGCTGCCTATTGCAATTTCCAAACTCAAAATCAAAATCAGCTAACCACAATTGATCTACTTATTCGGAGCTCCAAAAATATAACCTGTTTGCTTGAAGAAACATGTATCAAAAAATCTTAATTTCTATTACAATTAAAATTAAATAACAATATCTCAAAATTGATAAAAAATAGTATAAAAACTTAAAGAGGAAAAGCCAGTATATAAGGCCCGGTCAACGTGAAGCGATCACCCAGCCGCATCAATTTCAAGTAGGGTTAGCAGCATTCAAATTTCTCCTGCTTTTTCGGGAATATGATGAGCAGTCTCAACTTTATTGAGATGAGAATAGCATGGGCTGATGCAGATTTTTCATACACACATCCCTATATATTCCAAAAAATATATTCTGGTTCTTATCGGTTGATTTTGATATTATGATTGACAGATTATTATAGTGACTAGAATTTTTGTCAAGGGCCTAGTTAAGGTGGCTCGACCGGTATATAAGGGCCAGTCAATGTAAAGCGATCACCCAGCCATATCAAATTCAAATGGGGTTAACAGCATTCAAATTCCTCCTGCTTTTTTGGGAATATGATGAGCAGTCTTGACTTTATTGAGATGAAAATTGCATGGGCTGATGCAGATTTTTCATACACACATCCCAATATAAATCTTATTCCAAAAATCTCCTTAGAAACTGGTGAAAATGCATCAGCTTTGACTCAAAATTGCACAGCCGCAGAGATTTCAAATTACCCGCCCCACATTTTACTGGTTCTTATTGGTCGATTTTGAAATACGATTGACAGATTTATATAGTGCCTAGAATTTTTTTCAAGTGCCTAGTTACGGTTGCTGTCATTAATTGGCAATTATATGCTATTAAAATCCTACAATCAAGTTTACATGAGATGGGATAAAATAGCTATATGGGCTTTATCCAAGGGCACTGTTGAATACAGTATTTTTCATTGATGTTGCAGACAAGCGGCCACAAATAAACACTATTCTTATCGATAATTTTGGGAGTTTGTGAGGGTTGTAATGACCAAAACTCTATTTGTCTCATATAAGAGATTAGTATGATAAAGTATAAAGGATTCGAGTAAACATGAGTATGATGATGTCATGTATTAGTGTATATTGTGAACAAAACAATATATATACGTTTATTGTCAGCAACAATTCATTATAACTAATGTTTTTCATGATGTGACATAAATAAACAATCACTTCATTTATAATTGGTGGTCCTGAAAAAGTTCATTGGGTTTAGGGCTAGTCGTTTTGGTTGTCGCACATTGTCATGCATGTATACCGGACATATGGAGGATTAGGGCATGCATCACCGAACTTTTTTCTTGAGATTGGCCACTTTTTTTGGGAGTATGCCAATTAGCCGCAACAATTTTTATGCAACCTTATGCAAATATTTTTTACTCGCATTTTCCATGAACTTTACAGGTAATTGGGAATTCCCATCTGCTGCAATAGAGCAACAACTAGAAATTTCCTGAGTTTCAGATGCGACCATACTGTATATACTGTACGCAAAATTTTTGAACAATTCGAGAAAGTGCATTTCAACTTTTCTCTGTGGTGAGGGTGTAACTGGCCGAACAAAATGTCCTTTTCGGCAATATTCACATTCGATCAATCGACCGGTGGTTGGCCATGTCCGAATTATTGCACACTTTCACACCACTGTCGACATAGTTTCCCTTCAGATGTTCACTTTACCATAAACATGCTCTGTATTTTGCATTTATCTTCATCAGCCCATAGGCCTCTAATGTAACACACACCATAGAAAATTTGTGTTCCGTAACAAGTTTTTTCTAGAGGAAGGTAATGCAGCAGCAACTCTCTAATTACTTTTATTTCAACAAGGTTATTTTTTTTATAGGTTTATCGCAGTTTATTACTATTATACCTCTACCATAGTTAGAATTAGTTTACACTATTTATTATACAGGACCGTAGTTCTCGGTGAAGCAGGGGGGGCACTCCCTTTGCTAGAAAGCTAAATACAGTGGCCTAAAACACTCTAATTGAATAATCCATGTCAGAATCACCTCCTCTGGGATTTCCATTTGCTTATTATATGGTTTAAATTTCTCTGGGAGGAGGTTACTGGTGATGCATTGGATTCGCCTCTGACCTTTGCCTCCCCTACCATTTTTTTCTAATCTACGGCCCTGTTATACAGTGGGATAGCAGGAGACAAATATTCCTTGCTTGTACGCAAAGTCAAATGTTTTCATTCAGCTTTCAACATCACATAAACATTGCAGTAGTATTCATTGCATCTATCTGGATGTCTGCAAACCTGCAAGGGTACAGGTGTTGCCCGATTTCTCGCATAATACACTTGAGCACATGAAAAAGGTGTTTGAAACATGTAAGCTCAATTCCTGCGAAAAACTCATAGGTATAGTGGACTGGGGTAATAGAGGCGTAACTAGCCGTGACATTACACTCATAAACAAATACTAATTTTATTAATCCCTGAATCCCTCCTCTCCCGACCCACTTCAATCAATCAATATGAAATCCATTGTAAGAGGAGAGGTATCATGAAATGTGCAGCTAGATCTTTTTGCAAAATTGTTCTGCAAGTTCATGGTACTATATATGATCACATACATGTATTATGACAATATATATACTATATTATAATATGTCAGTATAGTCATATAAATACTATATTGTAATATGTCAGTATAGTCATATATATACTATATTGTAATATGTCAGTATAGTCATATATATACTATATTGTAATATGTCAGTATAGTCATATATATACTATATTGTAATATATCAGTATAGTCATATATATACTATATTGTAATATGTCAGTATAGTCATATATATACTATATTGTGATATGTCAGTATAGTCATATATATACTATATTGTAATATGTCAGTATAGTCATGTGGCTTAGTAAAATACTTCACTTTTTAGAAGCTACCTCATGCGCTCACCTCAAACAAGTAGCAGTTTACACCCAGGAGGTCAGGAATGATACATTCTTATACGCTGCCAAGATGCTGCCGGCCCTAGATGAGTTATCTATATGTATGTGGTTATATACAGAAGTGGATGATGATGAATGGTTTCAGGATTGGATCATCAGTCTGGCAGTTAAAACTGGTAAGACATTGAGTCAGGGGGTAATATGAGTTTCCTCCTTCCACATTTTCATATTATAGCACTCATCTACTAGATATTTTCTGCATCCAACAGCCTCCCTTCACACACCTAAAGAAAGGATAAACTGCCACACCTCGTGTGAAATGTGTAGCTTGTCCGCCCTGGTCTCACTCGTGATTCCATTGTGCGAGGAGAGAGAGAAATAATATAAATATTCAATGTTTGATGTTGCTCAACTTTCATGATCTTTTTGGTTGATTTATACAATGCAATTTTCGTTCTTATGCTTTGTAGGTATTCAAAATGAAATTATGTGGAAAGCTAACGAGTTTGCTTTTGGATTTGAGGCAAAGGGGGACATAACTCTGCTAAGAAGTGGTCACGGTATTTACTTTAATGTAAACAAGACTACAGAAGATTACAATAAAAGGCTACTCGGATGGAAAAAACATTGCTTCACTTGGAAGAAAAGTGGGAACATGCGGGTATGATTGTACAAAGACAGAGTCAAGCGGTTGACTTCTACTCTTGAATACCGAATATCAAATACTTAAAGTGCTTGTAAAGGGAACAGGTTTTTGGTATCATTCTAGAGCCCTCAGTATAGTTTAGAACATTATGCTATGTCCAAAAGCAGCCTGTGGCCCAGTTAAGAATTATTTTCACTCAAAGTTGGGATGAGAAGGTACTAAAAAGGTACTATTTGTCTCCTTTGGAGTTGTGATCACTTGTAGAAAATAGTACCTTTTTAGTACCTTAGATTATAATGGGAATATACAGTATCTCGTAAATAAGACTTTTTGTTATGACACAGTGGTTTTGATATTCCCTGCGTACAATATTAAACCGCACAGAATTTATCTATTGAATGAATGAGTGAATACAATGCAAAGTTAATCTGTCCCAGGTTATGTGGCTTTGCTGGTAAAATAGGATAGTGTATAAAAATTCATAATTGAATGACAAAGCAAACGAACAAAATCAAGCAGAGCAAAAATTACAACTCTAGCTCATCCAACAGCGAGAGTGAAAATTGTAGGGAGATTAACAGATCCAGTGAGAGCGAGATTGAATATCATTCAGGAGGCAATTGCAGCAAATAGACGTCGGGTCCATGTGATTATCATAGGGAAAATGTCCCTGAGGTAGTCACACCACTCAAGTTTAAATCTGTATGATTTCGGCCACTTGAAATAACCCACAGTGCTTTGACAGATACAACATTTTCTGTTAACTATGGTTACTGTTCGAGATAGAAATTGGCAATATAAAGGCAGATCAATACATCGCTAAATGATTTCAAGGTTTTGTTTATATTTATTTGATGAATAAATGAGATTGTGGCTACATGGATTGTATTGAAGATTATAAATACTAAGATATGACATTCCAATCAAACTCTGTCTTCAGCCGTTATGCTTTATGATTAGTGGCTTTCAATAGAATTTCAATGGAAGATACAAAATTTACACATGTAGACTGGATGTTTTTCTAATTTGCACAAAAATCTAAAATAATTTGTTTTTAAATCTCGACACTTCAGGCATCAGGATGATGTTAAAATCCAAAGCATGCGATGAATAATACTGAGTGATTTGAAGTTTTGAGAATCTTTACAACAATTTTTGCAAATATTCTGATGTTTGGACTCACAAGATTTTCTCAGGTAAACTTTGTTGTTTACATCAAAAACTGTAATTTACAAGTCACAAAGTAAATTGAAGTAAATAAAATTGTCATCTAGTTATTTCGGACTTCAAGGTGATGAAAAATGTAAATGAATTTGACTGCCTCCTAAAGAGAGGAGTATTGATAATCGTGTAAGCAGTGGAATACCTTGAGAAACTTTCTATATTATTTTACATCAGATCTTGTCCATCTGTGCATCACAGATACTCAGCACTTCTAAACATGGACTATCAAAATTACTGACTGAGTGCAGCAGGCCATATGAGAACCTATGTCAAAGCACAAAAACAGTCACTTAGGAAATTAATTTGTCGAGTTTTTGAGTTATTTCATCAGTATGGATCTCATTTGGGGGGCTAGTGTTGGATATTATCGCAAGATTTGGTACTAACCATTAAGCATTGTATGGACCATTTTTAGGTAAATCTGAAATAAGCAAGGCTTTGTCAGCAGGAAGAATTCATTGCTCCAGTGTAATCTTATTTAAACAGAGCAAACAAGCGCAGCGGTATGAAATGAAAATCACTCAGTCAGTATTTATAATCTTTGGTACAGTGGTTCTTCTAATCTCTTCTTCAACATGGGCTCATAACAGAAATGAAGGTTGTTTTGATTAGCGGTCTCAACTCATTAAATTTGAACTTTTATGTCATCGATCGACAGACTTGTGAGTGACTTTGTCATGTATTTGCAAAAGTTGTTATCTAACCACAATAGTCACTAATATTACTGTATTTCCCCCATAATAGGCTCATTACAAATCGCCTGGACAAGTTGGGCTGTGCATGAGTAGGCAACTCAATAGTGTTAACTTATAACCCCCAAACCTACCAGACCAAGTAACCCTGAAGACTTATTTTTCATGCAAATGCATGTGTGATAGCTGTCTTAATCACATTCCAAGCTCAAAAATGATACCAAGAACCCTGTTCCTTTACAAACACTTTAAATTGTTATTTTAACAAGTATGCTGGAATGATTGACAAAATCAAAGTCTTAATCTTTGTATCATTCAAATAAATAAATGGTAAGTTTACCTATAAAATATCCAAAAAAAGGGTAGATTCTTTGCAATGCCATCTTTTCCTCAAGCATAGCCTCAAAAATGTTGAGGTTCTTTCGAATATTGATCCACAAACAAAATCAGTTTGAGATTACATTGTACAAGCTTTGAACTTTGTCTTTATAGTGGTACACAAGCAAGGTATATGATTCATCAGTAATGGAGTTATGGCTAGAAGTTGCTGACATATCTGAGCAATCCATAGATGAAGGCGCAAGACTAGTCGTACTACAGGACCAAGACATACCTTGTGAGTTAAAGTTTATAAGTCAATTTTCGGAGTTCCTAGAGTGAAAAAAAACAGCGAAGTCACCAATTGGGAAAATCACCCAAAAACAATCCGTGTCAGATAAAATTTTACTGCTGTGAGAGGTTTTTTTGTAGTTGGCCTCACTATTATTGATGCATGTAATTTGACTGCTAGCGATCAGAAGGTCCAATCAGCAGTTATGAACATTATATGATCAGAAAACTAAAATTTTTACAGGATTACTATAACATTACATTATTAACAATGTTTATAATTAAACTATTATTAAAACAGCTAATTTTATTTTGTTGTACTATATTATAATATAATAATGCGTATAATAATATAATATAGAAAATAACATTGTTATATTATGTATTATAATATATATTAATTTAAATTTATTTTAGTAGGCGGATTTGAAACCAGTCAGACATGGAGGGGTAGAGTTGCTCTTATAAACATGTGGGACTATGAGTTAACAGAAGAGGAGGTAGGAAAGTATAACTGTTACAGTAAAGGAAATCTCCTCACAATGGATGATATGGAGATATCAGGACCAGCATCTTTCACTGAACAACTTGTTCCGTGCTGTAACTAGTAGTAGCTTGTAGGTGTGAAGATCAGCAAGTGGAACTACTCTCAGTCTCAGTATCAATCCGTGCATAGCCAATGTGTGGGCTCCGATTGGCGGATCCATCAATCAGAGCCCACACATTGGGCTGACTACCTGCGCTTACAAACTAATTCTTGTCTCTTTGTACATTTATATTTATCATGTATATGAATCTTTCCATAATATACACCAAGTAAGAACTGGATGTTTTTGCCCCACAAAATTGTTTTTTTATTCTTAACAGCATGAGACAGAGCCAGAATAACATTTATACACAACATCACATGTCTGGTGTTGAACATTGTAGAAATGTGAGCACAAGAGCTAGAATCTTGGGTCAAGTGACTGATTTATTCTGAATGCACAATGAGAGTAGCAATTAATCTTTGGTTGATTCATAGCCATGTGTAACAAAAGAAAGTTTTTTAGTAAGAATGTTTTAGCTACTGAACTGAAGACATAATATTACAGTTATGGTGTGTGAAATAGAGCAACACAAATATGTGCAATAAAGTCAGGTAATACGCGATTGTTACTGTTATGGGTTTGTAAGTTGTAAGTGCTAAATATTTGTAATCCTATGCTTAAGCAACAAAAAAACATGCCTGACTTACATTCAAAATCAGTTTTGTGTTAGAAAGCCACCAGGTAATAAAGATGAGGGGCCGTAAATCTTCAGCTAAGCCCAGGAATACGAAGATATTTGGTCCAAACATCTATGAAATGATTATCGTGATAAAAACAAAAATTCCTAGCTTTAATCAGATTATTTACAGATAGTCTGTAATATACAGCTAGACAAAAACAAAAATAATATCAGTAGTTCTAAATTCGGAGGCGAAAAAAAATATTATGCTGGTCCATTTGATAATAGCAGATATACACCTCATCTTAGTCTGAGCCTGCCAGACTGCACACAAGACCTACAGCAAAAGTTTCTGTACACAGAGTGTTGGCAGTAGCCGTACTGGACTATGAGTCTGCAGTTTGCTAAGTTCGGTTTATCCTGACAGGAAGCTGGTACATAGGGCTCTACAAAGATAAAGCAGTCACAATGGTGAAGGGAGATATGAATTGCGGTGAGAATGGCGCTGCGGACAGACATACTTTTGAGCTGAAGTACTGGTGAACAAAGTACACTAGCCATCGTTTATGGCTTTACTGTATGGGAATGAGCGTTTAAGTTGTAGGTCAACAAATAAATATTTGATAAAATATAAAATTGATAATTCATATTGACATCACGAACGCTTCAGTCACCATGGTAAGATGACTTTCACTCTCAGCTGTTACATCATATCTATCTGTGTTTCATACACGTATGGTTTTGATGGTCTCCTTGACGTTGTTAGTAATGACAGCCTCTTATTTTAGGATTCTACCTCAGGCTGTCAGAAAAGATCTCTATTGAATACAAACATATTACATGAATAGATCGATGCTCTATCTATCAGAGGATCCATGAAATAGTTTATCACGTGATCAAAGTGGCGTTTGTCTGGTGATGTACTTACTGGAAGTGACACGTATGGATGTCGTCTCAGACAGAGCTTCATATTCATTAGTAGCTATACATGTATAATATCCTGAATCTGCTTCTGTCAAGTCTCTCACTTCTAAATCATGACCTGTTGAGTGAAAGTTATTTATTTTTAAAATTTATAATCAAATTTTGTAAGGAATATAACAATTTGGAACAAGGCTTGTTTTTATATAGCATTAATAGAAACTAACAGCTATCCTTTACGCATTAAATCACATTGTGGTAGGCAAGGAATCTGATTGGGAATCGTTTGAGTACTTCATGGTGAAGAAATCCATATCAAGTATTACCCACGGAGCATTTGTATTGTAATTTGTCATGTGTTGATTTCATTTACCCGCATTTCTTCACAGACATGGGGGAACACATATCAACTGACCAATTCAGGATGATAACCTGTAAGCTATGGCTTTAGAGCAACCCAAACGCACCTGTGTTCAAAAACAAAAATTGGACTCCACCCGCAATATAAAAAAGTGAGCTTACAAAGGCAAAATGTAAATAGGTCACTTGTGCAGAGAACCTCCTAGCTCCGAGTCAGAGCGAAGAAGGAACTCAACAGAAATATACGGTCGCTGCAGGAGGCGATCTGGTGGAGTTATTATTTTATGAGCAGTGTATGTTCACGAAATAGTTTGGAATTATTACACTGCATACCTGTTATACTGATTCTACTTTCATACGGCAGTATCTCATCATTTCTGAGCCACTCTACTTTAGCTAGAGGGAAGCCCTCTGTGATACAGGATAGTCTCATCGTCTCACCAGAGGAGTACGTTGTGTTATGTTCTAACAGGTATGAGATCAATGGCTCTACAATATGATGGAGACTGGTTAACACAACATTGTGAAAAATGAGCTGTCATTGTGCTGTTAAATTGATCACCTTGCATCATAGTATCAGCATCACAATACAAATGTGTATTCACAGCAAATTTCCACACTCATCAGGTCATATGGACGCCCTCAGTCGATTCCGTTTCATGCTCTAAGCAGTATCTCAAATCAATGGAGTAGAAGCTTTTCTTGTCTCGTTTCGTAGCAAAAGCAATGTGACTAACGGGGACAACTCGTCACATTCTGAGCAGTGGAGTAGTTTTAAGGTTGTGGTCGTATATATTTATTCATTCTGTGTGTCACTCAGCTTCAGGTGAGCACCAGAACTCAGTTTTGTCAAAATTACTATCTAGGTAATTTGTTGTGGCAGTGGCGTAAGGCTGATTATATTACCTTTTATCTTGAGTGAGAGAGTTTTGGATGCTGAGCTTATGGTGTTCCTAGCGATGCAGACATAGTCTCCGATGTCGTCAGGTGTGACTCCCTTCACTGTTAGGGAATTATCCTCTCTCATCTCATACTTCACATCATCCATAGTTAGAACACCACCTCCAAATATCCACAACACATCGGGGGCAGGAGTACCAACCGCGTCACAGTGTATACGTATGTTAGAACCTCGGACTCCAGTGAATTCTGTGGGACTGTCATTAATCAAGACTCCCTCTACAAAGAATTATTGATAGGAGTTCATCGTCATGTTAACTCTAGAGGAACACTGTTATAGCGTATAACACACTAGAAACATTGTATATGATACTGTCACCCCTTGTGCTAACTAGTGGAATGACAGAAGTACATGGAAAAACTTTATAAAGGAGAAAAACACATCTCAGAGCACTATCAAGAATACATAAAGTAGTAATTGGTGTATGTGGCCTTAAATTCTCTCCTGCCAGCCCGCAAAAGAGATCTCTCTGTGCAATTATTGCTTCCTCTCCCTCAGGCACTCAGTATTTGGCTGTTGATTTGTATGAATGTGGAGGGCTATGAATACTTATTTGTTGACAGATCAGAGTTTGATGTCAGATATCTAAACATCATACCATGTACAGTTAGAGTAAGATACTCATAGGCTGGGTCTCCTACTCCATTACTAGCTCTGCATACATACTCCCCACTATCCGATCTCTCTATGTTAGAGATTGTCAGGGAATTGTCTCCTTCCAACTCATAACGTGTTCTCGAGTTATGTACATCCAACACAGTCCTGCAGATATGTATAGACATGAATCGATCAGCAAAAGCCATAGAATTAGAAAAGTTGAAAATTTTAGATCTGGAAAGAAAAAATTTGAGAAAAAATTTTGGTTTGTGATTTGGCACCAATGTCCTGTGTATATATTTGAGTCGCTTTCGTCCATGTATTTCAAGCCCACGTTCAACGTAACAGGGTTGCTTCAGAACAAAGCAATGCAGATTGTTACCATTTATATAAAAACAACAGAAATTAATCGCCAAAGTGGCTTGAGTATAGTCTCGGACTAATAAGGCAGGTAAGGTAATGTCAAAGTCCAAGACAATATAGCTGAGAGTGTATATAGCATTACATATGGAAGGTTATGAACTATCTGGAATTATTGCTCTTTGACACAACCCCAACAATCATTAATGATTTTATCCCCATCAATTCAGTAGTATCTTACCTATTTTTGTACCAGACCACAGATGGTTGCGGAGTACCATATGAGTTACAGGGGAGGGATAAAGTCACCCCAGCGTTTCTTACAAACTGAGATCCAATTCCCTGAGGCCGCGTTATGTATGGAGCTACTTCTAAAATAAAAAAAAATGCAGTTCAGCAGTTTTATCGGATACAATGTTTCGTAAAATATGGTGGAAGCCAATCTGAGTTATCCTCCCTTAATATATGAGAAAATATCTACTGTGGTACTAGTGATCAAGTTTGCAGTTTAGGATCTGTAGATGAGAGGTATATCACAGAAAATTTAAGGATACGTTATCAACAAATGCAATATATGGTGATGAACAATTTTCGAACTTTCCGCCTAATATTCAAGCTTCAACCTTCTGTGGATGGTCAAACTTATCTCTTCTGACCCCAAACTGTGACCCTTAAACCTTAAACATTATCTTGACATGACAATGTATGTTTGGATAAGCCGTAAAACGAACCAACCCACAGTTGGAAGCAACCTAGACCATGTTCGGTCCATTGCTCACGCCGCAGGCAAAAAGCCTGCGGCTTGACCAATGGAAGGGGAGCAACTGGAATGCAGGTAAATTGGAGAAAACTCGATCTAGAAGCAAACCATCAAAGGTAGAGTGGAAATTGGCTATTTGTATCTCAGAGGCGATCTGAGAGCAGATTGATCGAGTACAAAAGATTGCATACCTGGACAGTTGGATTGTCTGCTGTCGGCAGCGGCTGTCACTCCATCCAAACAGCAGCCATGTCGAGAGTCAGCACAATTAATATCCTCATCTATATCTCCTCCTGTCTCCATAGAATCCTCATCATCTACAGGAGGAATAGGGATGTGTTTGATATGAAACATTTCAAATAACTAACAGGAACAACTGTTAAGGCCAATATACTGTAAACACTGTATTCTCTCTGCATTAGAAGTGCAACCAGCAGACTCATGATTGTCTCGCTTCTTGTAGCAGATGAATCAGCGCCTTCACACCTGGATTAGCTTACGTGTCCAAACCACACCAGATCAAAAGATGTAACATTTCATTATCAACCACTATGCCTTCCCAGGGAAGGGCAAGGAACGGGAAAGTGATTCATAATGAAATTCTCCTACCATCAATCCTGGCCCAGTTTGAACACTTAAACTACACTAGGGGCTGTTGGGTAGATGGGGGTCAAGAGTCTGGGAGGGCTCAGACTCCTGGGATGTAAGTTGTTAATTGTAAATATATGATCTACACTAAGACAGGTTAATGGTTGTTCATCCAGCCGTAGGATGTGATATTGATTTGGGTTTTTTAAGCCTTCATGATCGATATATATAATTACGTTCTGAACTGAATATTACCTGAGTTATTCTGGTCAGGGATGCACATTGGTTTGGAAGGTACACAGTCCGTATCAAACCTCTGACATCTAGTTCTTTGAATGATACAGTGACTCCCAGGATTACAGACTATCGCCTCACACGGATCGACACATTTACAAGTCGGACAACCATTGAGATCATTCAGGTATCCATCCAGACATGTGTTCAGGCACACCGGTCTCGGACATAGTTCTACAAAATAAATTGGCCTGTCAAGAAAATAGCCAAAGATGGCCACATAGCCTTTTGTTTGTATATAATTCAGCAGAACATGTTGTAGCTCGTAATTATTACAGGTTAGACTAACAGGGTGACATTTCTCATAATTATAAATATCTTGGATTATATATAAGTCACCACAAACTCTTGGGGACTTTTATTGCAGCCAATCTCAACTTACGAAAAAAAGGAAATGTAGATTCCACACAAAAAATGCAGTCAGTTGGGTATATTCTTGATGACAAATTTTCCAATACAAATAGCAAACAATGATAGGTGATATTAAAATCAGCGTGACACATAAAGATTCCAACTCACCATCATGATTAGAATCCCCATCTGTTGACATACATGTGGCTCTACACTGGGAGATCTTAGCAAATCTGTTTCCATTACCACCACAGCCTGAGTATATAAACTCTCTACATCTCGCTGAGTCAGAGTCATAGTAATAGCTAAGTAACCTGTCATCACATGTACCTCGGACTACGGGCTCCTTGCAGACAGATCTGTCCACTGCAGGTACAAACAAAGATGCTCGATAAGTAGCAAGTCTCAGGTCTTGTTGCAAGACTTGGAAAAACATACATCTAGGGTGGTGGGGGCCTGGAACACTGTTTCCTGTTCTCTATGTGATTGTTTACTGGTGCAAATTGTGCTGCACTTTTTGTCACTTATCGTGTATCTTGCACATTGGGTACGTTTCACATTGCGTAGTTGCACTTTGCGTATGTTGCACACTGCGTATGTTGCACATTGTGTATGTTGCACATTGTGTATGTTGCACATTGTGAATGTTGTACATTGTGTATGTTTCACATCATGTCACACAATGTGTACATAATGTAAGCAGGGAGGGTGATGTAAGCATTACCTGAATAATTTGGACTAGGAGTTGTCTGGTCATATCCAATCATGTATCTCTCACAGGCCACTTCGCACATTGCTCTGGTCTCATATCTGTTAGCATTTCCACCACATCCCGAGTACATGAACCGCACGCACTTAGAACTAACAGAGTCGTATGTATACATGGCTACCTGCTCGAAACAGTCACCGCGTAATGCAGGCAGGGTACACACATCTGTAAGAAATAAAATTAATAGTTGAATAGTAGAACAATGAACAATAAGATAGCTAGGTAAGTAGGTGGCAGTTAATATCTAAAGTTTTCTCAACAGTTTTTGCACTGAATACTTTGTGTTTGAAGATGTCGTGCATAGAAGTCAGTCCTTGTACATGCAGATAACAAATATTTCTCTTCGGCAAAAATTTGAGTACAATAAATTCAAGCTCTCAGCAGGAAAATTCAAGATATTCTATGACAATCATAATACTAGTTTCCAATCTAGTGAGCATCAACAACAAAAATTGATTGAACCTGCAACAAAGTTAATAACATCTCATTAATATAACGTGTATACATTTAGCAATATGTGTAATCACAATATAAATGAATCACTTACTCTGAATGGAACAGGTATCCGCACATTCATCACGTGTAGAGAACCTGTTATCTCCCCCACCACAGCCGAGGTAAGTAAACTGCTGGCAGGATCCTTCCCTCCTGTCATAAAACCACTGTGTGTGTGGTCTAATCTCAGAGCACCTGACACCTAGGTCACGAGTCAGCGAACACCGGTCTAGTAAAATATAAAATAGGGTAAAAACGACATTTACAGGCAAACAGGTTCAATAAACTGTAACTTTGTAAAGCTATCCAAATAAACCATGCATGATTACCATAGAAAGTCTTACTTAATGTATGTTTTTTTCAGGATTACTTACTTGAAAAGAAAAAAAATCGCATAATACTACATAAAATTAAATTAGTTTCTAAAACTCCTACAAGTTTATAAGACTTACAAACTTCATCATCTCTGTAAACTTCTGGCTGAGTGGTCCCAGACTGAGATCCACATCTGTCTGAACAGTCAGTCTCACTAAGGAAGCGGTTACGATTACCCCCACAGCCTCCATATATAAACTGAACACAGGCTTTACGGTCCTGGCTGTAGGCCCAGCGAGGCATGTTAGCTAGGCACATTCCAGACTCTGTTGGCAAACTGCACAAGTCTGTAAAGTGAGAGAAACAGGTGGATACTATGTATTTAATGAGTGTTTTAAGTATTTGATTCACTCAGAGGACTGGCTTGCTGTGTCCAGATGTAGAGGTACTAGTGCAATGTTTGGAGAATACTGCCCTAGTAATACTTAGTCAAATTTAACATCAGCAAATCACCAACAAAGAGAAAGCAGTTGTAAGCGAAATGTAACCTCTGCTAAACGTGGATTGAGCACTTTAATCAGTCAGTATTTTACGACAAGCTAATTTACTTACCTAGCTGAGCACTGCCTCTATCTGAGTTACACTTCTCCTCGCATTGCTGCAGTGTCAGATAGTTGTTACTGTTCCCTGAACATCCTCCGTATACAAACCTCTCACAGCGATAAGTGGCTGGGTTATAGTAATAACGAGGATATCTCCCGCTACAAGGCCCTGCATCTGGCTCGGCTAAACAAGCTACAAGTAATACAACATTCCATATACAGACAGCATCCAATTTTATTTGATCCCCAAATTTAAAAGGAAAGACTGAGCCAGGTTGGCCAGTTTCCTGGTAATACAAAGTAACTTTATAGTGAAGTGGGAATATAGATGGATTAAGATTCATCTAAATGGAGGACTTGGTCTATTTATTGATGTTAAATTTTCTTACCAGTTACATGTCTATTTACCAATAAAAATATGTGGAACGGAACAACCAAATTAAATGTCTGTTATTTTTAAATTTGCCTATCAAAAGTTGAACAAAGGTAATGGGAGGCAATTTTAGTTGTTTCAAACTGAGATAAATCAAGCAGAGTACAAGGGCAGTATCTGATCTCTAGTTCATTTATCGGCTCTCATTGGATGCTTCGTGTCCAAATCAGTCAATCTGAGACACAACATCGGCTTAGGAAGCTGCGGGTTGATAGATCAGTAAGTGAGACTTATTTATCAGAGCAAACTTACCATCACTATCCAGTCTGCGTACAGCACATGTACTTGTACACTCTGACTTATCAGAGAACCTGTTAGCGTTACCCCCACATCCTGTGTATGTGAAGGCATCACAGAGTCCTGAGTCTGCATTGTAGTGATACGAGGCAATGTCTGCTGCACATGCTCCAATATCAACAGACAACAGACAAATATCTACAACACAAATCAATCATAAATTAGGTATCAGAAAATGGAGGAGCTAGTGTGATGTCTCCTATCAATGAAGGAAACGCAACTCAAAAAATTGGCTTGCTGTTATTTTCCAGAATATATGCAACGGAATATACCTAATTTTTGTTGTTCTTCGTATTCATCCCACTTGTTCATAGATCTTGGTCATGTCATAGATGAAACAAAATCTCTGCTTTTGTCGACAAATTGCTCATATGTTTGCTGTTTTTATACAGAACATATGCAACGGAATAAACCAAAGTTTTGGATTTGACTTACGCCAGATCGTATTTTTCAAAACCAGTTTCATGATGCAGCATCATGTATTTGAATGAGATCACTGCGTTATCAAAGAAACCGTAAAATAGCAATAAATATAAATCACAAGTCTTCCACATTTCTACAAGGTCTTACCTTCCGGCACTACACTCATATCCACACATCTTCTCGCACAGTCTGACTCTGACATGAAGTTATTTCTGTTACCGCGGCAACCACTATACTCAAACTGAACACATCTCTGTATCTCTGAGTCAAAGCGCCACCTGGAGATACCAGGGGCGGAGTTGGATTGCTGACATGCACCTCTGTCCTCAGGTGTAGAGCATGTCGATGCATAATCTATAATAAAACGAGTTTAGTTGAATGACCCCGGCTATCCATTTCTAAACGCTTTCAATGGCATCCAAGGAAAAACAGAACCAAAACAGCGAAAATATTTTAAGACCTGGTAATTCTGGGAGCTGCTGGCCAATTCCTGAGTTGTACCTTGAGTAAAGGAAGGCGATCAGATTTTTGCGCAGCAGCTTGTCTTTCATTCTATAGGAACTAATCTTTCAACAGCTTCTGGGAGTACAAGCCCTGTGCTCCCTTGTTAATGGGCTGTTCGGACAATTCAACATTGTAGCTATACATCCTTACTATGGGCTATCAGACAGAACTTCTATCTATTTTCTTCATCTAAATGTTTCTGTTTCGATGATTGTAACAAATTCACTATCAGTACCTTGTTCATGTTCAGCAGCACAATTATCCTCACACTTTGCCTGACTGTCAAAGTTATTGGTATTGCCTTCACACCCGGAGTATATGAAAGGTTTACATAGGCCATCATTTGAGTCATAAGAGTATCGGGTCAGCCTGTCAGAACAAGAACCTGATTGTGTCGGCAGCATACAACTATCTGAAAACAGAACAAAATCATTCATTATCATGGTGAGCTACCAAACGAGTGCTCGTAAGCCCCAGGATAGAGGTTTTTATTGGCCTTCATGCAGGGCAGGGTAGGGTAAGGCAGGGCAGGGCGGGGCAAATCTGTAGGGTAGGGTAGGGCAGGGCAGGGCAGGGCAGGGCAGGGCAGGGCAGGGCAGGGCAGGGCAGGGCAGGGCAGGGCAGGGCAGGGCAGGGCAGGGCAGGGCAGGGCAGGGCATATCTTTAGTTTCAAAATTCGGGATGCTCAACCACAAAATTTGACCAAGATGGCAAAGTCTGCTTTGATATAAGATCATACAATTTCTAATTTTCACAATCCAATCCATTTTGCCATCAAATTAATGATTATTTACAGTGAAGCACTAACCATACTCAAAGTCTGTCAGTTTTTCATCGGTGCTCATATCAGAGCAGGTGCCCTCACACTCCTGCAGGCTTTTGAATCTGTTTCTGTTGCCTCCACAGCCGCCATAAGTGAAGGGACGACAGGTGCCTGTCTCAGTATCATAAGCATATCTCATAATCTGAGCGTAGCAGTCACCACTCTCTGCAGGCATGCTGCAGATATCTGTGTGAGAAAAAGAACCTCAGTCATTACCAAAATAAAACCTTAGCCGACTTTCAAATATCATATAGTGCAGCCAGCAGCAATAGGCAACACATATGGTAACATTCATTGCATCATCTATCCAAGTAAATAAATACATAAAACACAAAATGGTCTTGCAGGCAAAATTTATCATGGCTGACAAAATCTTTCTGAATATCCGGGACAAGTATTCAATGTTTAGCAATGTGTATTAAGAAGAACAAATGGCGAGAATTTCTAATGGATCTCTTTAGGATATCTACTGCTATGCAGGAGAGGTTTTCAGCTAATTTAGAATTAAGTTGACTTGGGAGATGTGGGGTTGGATATCTGATGCCACTGACCTTGCTTGCTGATCTGTGACATGTGCTGACACTGACTTTGACAGGCTTGTTGAGAGGAGAATATGTTATTATTTCCTCCACAACCACCATAATAGAACTGTGAGCAGGTACCCTTAGATTGATCAAAGTACCAAGAGGGAATCATGGAGAAACATGGACCAGTATCCTTCTCAAGAATACATACATCTATAAAACGAAATTTACAAAATTAGATAAATGACTGATTGCAGCTTGTGATATCTATATGAGTTGCCTCCTTTCTAGTTATGGCAAGATAACTCAGCAAATATCTCAATTAAATGGTTATTGGTTATTGAAAGAGTCCATTGCTGCCATTATCAGAGGGCACTTTTGGTGATTCATCCGTTTTATCCGTTTGATTGCCGTCAAAGTTTGGGTGATGACAGCATATATGGATCAGTTGATGTAACCATATAATTCATAATGTTAAACAAATGAATTGACATTGAGATGAAAATAATGTGTGAAGGGACACCAACCTTTTTCATTGCTGTTGACACACTTCATGTTACAATCATCTTGTGTGGCAAATCTGTTCTCGTTACCCTGACAACCAGAATAAACAAACTCCTCACACCGGCCTGAGCGGCGATCATACCACCATCTTCTGAAGCGTCCGCGACACGAGCCCTCTACTTTAGGCTGACTACACGTATCTGTAATATTTCAATTGTTAGATTTATAGTCAGTATATAAAAGTGCAAATTTTGAAGTATCCCACAATGCAATCTTCTGGAATTTCCAGTTTACTGCTAACATATAAGATGTTAAGATGGTATTTGTAATCTCTTTACTGATCAATTGCTTCATACATGCACAATGATGTATATAATTATTGACAATTATACTGCACAACCTCCCGTAAAAAGGAAGCACAGATAAAAAACTTGGTACTACATAAGGCAAATGGTTCTTCAGTGTTGAACGTACGTTCATCATTAAGCGAGACAGGTAAGAAACTATATAATATGATTCATGGTAAATTGTATACATATCATATATACATATATGATATATACATATACGATATATATATATATATATATATATATGATATATTATATAATCTCACCTATGTCAGCAGAGTCGGACTGGCAGAGTTGTTTGCAGCCGTTCTCAGATTCAAAGTTATTATCATTTCCTACACATCCACCATACTCAAACTGCTGACATGTACTAGACTCAGAGTCAAAGTGCCACCTCGTTACAGGGTTAGAGCAGCGCCCCCGCACCGCAGGCAAGTAACAAGCCGCTGTAAAGTAAGGTTCAAACTGTTTGCAAGGCAGTCTAGTTTTAGGGTTTAGATGGACTAAGGAGGTATTTATGTGAGCCTAGGATGGATCTTAGCATTTCACAAATGGCATACGATTCCTTGATTATGGCCAGATGATGATATAACTAATGTTAATGAGAAAGCAGCGTCTCAGACAGCAACCAATGTTTCTTCAACTGAATACACAATGATAATTGTTAGCTGCACTTTATTGTAGCCCATAGAGACAACTCATTCCTAACACAGACTAAGAATGGCCAATATGCTATATGCAAGCATCATGTATGACAAGCAAAGTTTTGGATGACAGGGATACACACCTTTAGCAGGAGGTCTGACACACACAGTCTCACAATGATCTCTAGAGGAGAATCTGTTAGTGTTTCCCTCGCAGCCGCCGTACCAGAATCTACGACATGATCCGCTGGAGATATCATAGTACCAGTTTACAGTGTAATTAGAACAGGTACCTGTCTCACTGGGCAGAGCACAAGAGGCTGTCAATATAATAAATAATTATGAATTTGGTTCTATTATAGTGCAGACACTTACAATCTGCATACTGATATGAGGTAAAGTAATTTGTATTGTGCGTGCGAAAATTGCCTTTGAAAATGTTTAGCAAGATATTGAACACAGTCATCATGCAAAACTATCAATACCTCTCATGTAGGTAGGGAGTAGTATCTCTCCAATTCTAACTTATCAGAGAAACTAGCCACACATTCATGAATCATTAGTTGAGAATACTTATCAACAGTGACACTTACCTGCAAGTGCCCTGAGATCCTGACATATTCTCATACCGTCATCATCTGTTTTACACGTGATATCATCCAATGATTCTGTATTGGTCTCCTGAAATAAAGCATCAGTAAAGACTGGAGACTGGTTTATTTCAAAGTTAAGTATATCGACAAACCATTTTACCAGTAACTGGATATATCAGGTATTGGTATTGTCCTGGAATTTATTTATTTGTGTCAACTTCATGCGACAATAAAGCATATGACATATCGTACCAATGGTATGACATATCGTACCATTATTCTATGTCAAGCACTAGAGTTATACTATATCTTACCTCCAAAGTTTCACCACAACCCTCAAAGTTGTCTCCCTGAGCGACAGTAAGACCATCAGGACAGCAGCCGTGTCTACTGATATCACATGGCTGAGGATCGTTAGAGCAGCCTAAGTAATCAGGTCCACTGGCTATAGTCACTCCATCACTGCAACACTGCCAGCGGGTGGACTCACAGCCAACCAACATTCCAGGGCAACCAAGATTATCAGGTCCTGAGGCTGAGGTTGTGCCATCATCACAACAACCATATCTGAACGAGAAAAAATGCAATGGGAAGTTCCAAACGGGTTTCAAACATGTCTAGAGAAAGGAAAATTGCGGTCATATTCACAGAATATTATTTCAAGCATGATAATTAGTTCCACGCTGGCTAAAAGTGCAAGCTTTTCTACCCCAACGGCATACTAAAGGTTTCAAAGACCAATTTGCGCATTTCGCACTATACATAATATGAATTAATCCAAATGTGCTCAAGTTAAAATTGATACCATCAGCCATTTGAAAATTTTAGGACCCGAGGCTAAATTTAGATAGCTTATTTGGCCTTCACAGAGACGATCTACAAACAGTGAGACCAAATACCACCCACCTGGATTGTTGACATGCTGGCGATATGACCTCACATCCTCTCTCATCACACTCTATTCCTGTCAGCTCTGTCAAATATAACAACATCAGAGCTTAGGTTTAATGTTAAAAGGATAAAATTGTCGTGGATAAAACTATAATGGTAGATAAAATTAAATAAAATTACTGCTGACTGCTTTGATAAGATTTCAAACTTCCTACCTTCCGGATCATATCGGTAGTAGTTTGATGTCTCCGTCCTGCCGGTATTAGTGACTCCAGTAATATAGAAGTAATATATCGTCCCTCTCTTCAGAGCCAGAGTATATCTGGTATCAGCTAGTGGTATAATACGCCACTGATTCAGCTGTGCTGAGGCCTCATCAGTAAATCTGTGGGAAAAATAGTATAAGGTGAGAGGTGGCCCAAAGTGACAACCCTTCTGGATTAACTGTAGGAGGTGACAGGTGCCCCAAAGAGAAGCCCTACTGGAATGAACGGAATGACTCACTGCCTTTGTCCCAGCGTCAACTGGTGGTAACAGTAAAATTAGCATCACTCGTTTTACTAGAAAAAATTTTCAAATGGGAGGGAAACGAAGTAACTCATCCATCAAAGCAGGGAGAAGTTGCCATCTTGGTGTTTCATTTTATATGTTGGTAATTTTGATAATGTTTACTTGAGGAAAATAAGCCAATTAATATACCAATCTAGCCGAATAAGTGAGATGTAACAAAAAACAGAAATAAATGTGAAATGACATACCCAATTTCATATGAAGTTATAACCTGATCTGTATCAGGAGGACTCCACGAGAGCCTAATACCAACTCTGTCAGCAGCCACAGCAGTTCTCTCTACTTTGAAATCTTGAGGGGGTGGGATTATATCCTCTTTGCTCTCTGATGCGGTGGTTTGTTCAGTAGAGGGAGTTTTTGATGTTTGTTTGGTTTTAACTTCACACCCTCTCTCATCACATTCCATTCCTGTCGTTTCTGTGAAAAATCAGAGGATCATAGCTTTAAAAATTGATCAATGTAAGTGCAAAAAGCGTATTCCCATTCATGATTGTGTTGATTCAGGTTTACACCTGTGAATGTCGAAATAAAATTATCTCAGTCAGCGTGAAAGTGAGTGTACAACGTAGACCTAGTTACGTCATTGAAACTCGCTCTTTATTTTCTGACATACTGGAGCAGGCTTTGGAGTGTCTGGCATCCAAAAGAAAAATATCAGACACCTAAACTTACCTTCAGGATTATATTGATAGAAGTTAGATGACTCCGTCAAGCCAGCATCAGTAACTCCGGTGATATAGAAGTAATAAGTGGTTCCTCTATCCAAAAATGAGTCATAGCTTGTGTCTGATACCGTAATCTGCTGCCACTCATTGAGCTGAGCAGAGCTTTCATCTGTGAATCTGGAGTGTTGAGCGTAATTGTGATGATTGCAATTCTTGATGGTATTTAGCATGCACCCAAAACTGACTAAGTTAATATACTCTTGATATAGAGAATATGGATGTGATTACAAATTTTCATCGGATTCTGAGTTGCGCTTATTCACACACTGAGAGTTCGCTAAATGTTAACTCTACAATCCATTATAATACGTCTGTAACTTTTTCAGCGCAGGATTAAAGAAAAAATTTAAATTAGTGATATTATGTACACTCAAGAGATCAACAAATTCTTAGCCAGGCTGCTTAGATCAGTCAGATAATATCCATCCTCTAGGGTATTTTAGATGCAAGAGACAGAATCCCAGCCAGTCACCAATCTTCTGATACAAGAAAGATATATATATATATATATACTGTTATGTTTTGTAGTACCCATGAGCAATCTATGGAATCTAAGAGTTAGAGAAAACAACAACAATGACACACATACTTGAGTTCATAGGAAGTGATAGTTTGATTTGTATCTGGAGGACTCCATGAGAGCCTAACTCTGACTCTATCACCCTCCACACTTGTCCGCTCTATGGTGAAGTCTTGAGGCGCTGGGATTATCTCATCTTTGTTTGCTGAGGTAGTTGTCTCCCCAGAAGTAGAGGCTGTAGTTGTTGAGATGAATTCACAACCCCTCTCATCACACTCACTACCAGACAGCTCTGTCAAATAAAAAAACATAACAGCTTTACAACTTAGTCAACTATTGTAGTACAATCAAATGTTTTTAGTACAAAAGAAGAAAAGAATTTGAGTGATATGCAGACTTGATCACTGGTCGAAGTCTGCATGCCATCTAAATACTTGATGACCTCAACTATTTTATAGTTCATATTACTGTTTTTCTTTCATGACTGCACATCTGGATGACAAGGATTGATCAAAATTCTCAGATTCATCATCCACCTGATAGTCTTGGCCTGTGGCACCATGTCCCAGCTATCAATGAACTGGCTGTGATAAGGCTAGTCACAGCATGTCCTCTGTCCCCATAACCTATCCACATGGAGTACTCTCAGTTTGCAGTTGAGGCTTGATGAGACCTATCGCCCTACCCCTACCTTCAGGATCATATTTGTAGAAGTTGGAAGCGTCCGTCTTCCTAGAAGCAGTAACACCAGTGATAAAGAAGTAGTACACCGTTCCTCTATCCAATGTGAGGTCATAGTTAGTAGGATAACTAGTGACTGATATAAAGTCCCACTGACTGGGCTCAGCTGAGTCCTCCTCCTGAAATCTGTAGGATAAGAGAGTAGACATCAAGTCGACAGGGAAGAAAATTTAGCGTACAACACATCCTTAACAAATAAATTTTTTGGAAATCAATAACGAGTATAACTCGCTTAGTGAGCATGAGATAAATGGCCCTATATGATATGTGCTGAAATACTAAAATATTCTGTGTACTCGTCATCTGACTGACTCATGGAAAGACATGTGACAGCATGGAAAGACATGCTGACAAGCTGGAAAGACAGCTAAAAACACATTATAAGGGGTCCCAGCAATGGGCCATGTAAGGCCAACAACCCTAACACGTACGCTGTGTTGCATAGGGTGGCAATGGTGGAGTGGAATGAGCTATGGGACAAGAGAACACAATTCTGAGTAGTGAATAGCAGGTATGCTAATTAGCGCCATCAACCCCATTACTTTTTGGGGATGGTGAGATGGCGCAATCGGTTAGCTCGCTTGCTATTCACTGCCAGGTGATTTATGCTGCAAGAGTTGTGGGTTCGAATCCCATTGGGGGAGCTTTCAAGGTTGATTGTTCCAGCCCCCAGCAACCTCGCGTGTATACCTCTTCTGTGCTGAAATTGCATGCAATTAAGAACCAAAGTAAGCACTGGTACTTTTAGTAAGTGCATGTACAATGATCTTACAACTCCAAAATCAGTAGGCTCAGCATATTACAGTATTGTCAATAAGGACAGCGCCTTGTTGTATTGCTTTAAAAAATAAGGAGTACAAAACAAGCACTATAGCTATATCTAAGATATGACAGGCGATAAATGATTTATGAACCTACACTGATTAGGCAATTCTATGTCCAGCAATTTGATTGATGAAATTATAAAATACCAAAGACTTACAGTATCTCATAAGAAGTGATAGTTTGATTTGTATCTGGAGGACTCCATGAGAGCCTAACTCTGACTCTATCTCCCTCCACGCTGGTCCTCTCTATGGTGAAGTCTTGAGGTGCTGGGATTATCTCCTCCTGGCTTATAGAGGTAGTGGTCTCATCAGAAGTAGCGGCCGTAGACGATGAGATGACCTCACAACCTCTCTCATCACATTCTGATCCAAACAAATCTGCAAAAATCATTACATATAATAATACTAGTTCTATAGCATATAAGATATGCGGATCTAAATCTTTTGATCTTCGAGCCAAACAACTTTCATATTGCAGACCATATTTATATGCGAACCTGTGATTTGAAGGCCAAACACTATGACACAGTGACAATATTAGACTTTGACAAGATGACAATGCCATAGTGTGAAACAATGAAACACAAACCTACCTTCTGGATTATATTGGTAGTAGTTTGATGTCTCTGTCCTGTGGGTATCGGTAAACCCAGTTATATAGAAGTAATAAGTCATCCCTCTCCTCAATTCTAGTGGATAGCTAGTCCCTTCTAGTGATATCAAACGCCATTGTTCTAGCTGAACAGAGCTCTCATCAGAAAATCTGTTGGCAGAAAAGTCATTAAAACTGTCAAAAAGCACATGATAATGAAAGGGGGGGGGGAGGGGGGGGGGGTAAGGCAAACTCCAGCCCTCTCTTTACTCCTGCCTCAAAGGAATAGATATAAGCTTGTTATGAAGTTACCTTATGTAAGCTAGAAACAATCCTTACCATCTGAAGTGGGAGTCTATTTGTGGTGGAGTAAATGTTAGCTTGCCATAAATTGTGCAAAAGGGCAAACTTTTCTTCCCTTATTTATAATCCTCCAGGCTTGTTTTTCTGCAGATAGAGGCAAACTGACCTGACTTCATAAGAAGTGATGAGTTGTTCAGTATCTGGAGGACTCCATGAGAGTCTAACTCTGACTGTATCATCAGCCACAGCAGTTCTCTCAATGGTGAAGTCTTTAGGGGCTTGGATTGCCTCAGTAGATGGCACTGTAGCTGTGACTGCGGTAGTAAGGGGTGTAGAAGAACTTGCAGTCACGTCAGTCTCCATCTTTGTTGTTGAATCAAACATTGTTGATTCCGCGAACATAGTGGATTTAGGGAAGTGTGTCGTTGTTTGAAATATTATTACACAGCCTTGCTTGTTATGACCAGTAGCTGATGTTAGCCCGTCGTCACAGCAGCCGTATGGAGACGACTCACAGTCTCCAAGATCAGGAGGCAGAGGTGTTGTTGACATATCGGTATCTGTGAGTGACAAAAAGGTTTATGTTCAATGTTTTTTTAAGGTTATACTCATACTCATACTCAGGCAATTTCTTGCAGTGGGTATAATTAGGAGCAGTGTTGGATGCGATAAGAACTGCCTTTTCATGTTATGATATAATGACTGACCTGGAAATGTGACTGTAGCTGACGGCGGGCTCCTGAAGACACTATTCATAGCAGACACCCTGAAGTAAGTCACCTCACCAGACTTAACTCTTGAGAACATGGCAGTCTCTGTGACATCACTAGATGACCAAGCACCTGCTGATGGGTCATTAGTGTAGTATATCTGTATAAAATGAGAAATCTAGGGTTCACCACACATTACAGGAGGACAGCTATGCCTTGGACACATGCTTGAAATAGTAAAACTTTTCAGTAGATAGCATTTACTCAAAATTGCTACTTCATAAAAACTCCCACTCTGGCTTGTGAAAACTGGTGCTAGCTGACATTAGCTTAATTTTACTTTCAAACAAAATATATACTTATATATGGTACATTTACAAGCTGAGTGTCACAAGCGAATTATAAGAAGGGATATGGCCTTAAAATTGTCTTCTCCTATATTGTGAGTGGACAAATCATTATCATGTTTGTTTTTCATTATTTCATTCAAAAATCTTTTGTAGAATTAATTATCTTAACTAGGGTCTCAGTTGTGAATTTGTTTAGAGAATAACAAAAAAATAGTAGATTAACAATAGTGGATCAAGACTTAATGAAACTTATGACAGTTTGAAAGATTTCAGCGTAATCTAACTCTGCAGTTATCACAGTATTATTGTGTGTATGTCGCTGACCGAATATTAATTAATTCGTGCAGCCCAACTTACTTCAGAAATAATATCGTGTGACAGCCAAAAGTCATATGATTGATTTAGGGACAGGCACAGATTAGCTACTTAAACGTAAATAATGAAGCTAACAATCAGAGATACACATGTGTATAGTGTAATTTAGATGTAGACGCAATCTTACCGTGTAAAGGTCAACTACAGAATCAGGAGAAGGTGACTTCCAGCTTATCTGTATAGCTATGGAGCCGTCTTCAACTGAATCACTTAAAGCAGTTATAGTGACGTCACGTGGCGGAGAAGACAACTCAAGATCCTCATCACCCCTGTCTGATATAATAGGGGTGGATGCCGTACCCATCAAAGGGGTAGTGCTCTGCAGACCTGGAGGCAGGAAAATTGTGAATTATTAGAAAACCAAATGTAAACGAATGAAAAGTTTTACAAAGCTTTCTGTGAAACTTATCGACATATTTCTTAACTGAGGTTAAAGCGACCTGTCTTGTGGCCTGATGCCAGTCAAACGGACTTCCCAGGGTGCATTGTCGCTATCAACATCGCACACTTTAATGATCCATTTTGACACTTACCTTAGAGGAGTAAGATAGTCGTAGAGGCAAAGAATCAACATTTTACATAGGCTTAAAAGATTATAGTTAGCTAACATTACCACACCCAATGACTTTATATCACTCGTAAAACTAGCTAATCTTAGCTCTAGCTATAAATTACATTATGAGGGCGATATGTTCCAATACTTACTGACAAACTCGAGTGTAGAAGGAGAGGAGTTGAGTATATTAGGCGTCGGGGTGTAGGGCAGTATGGTGGAGCCGTCACTATTGTATGGTAGAGTCATCAGAGTGGTTGTAGCGTTTGCTAAATAATCATTCAGGTCGGCAATATCATCTAAAAAAGGAGAAATACAGAAATAAACAAAATTTGAATAGGAATCAAGGAACTTTCAGTGTGTGCTGTAGTTAGCGCAGCATTCTGATCATGTCTCAGAAAAGACTGAAAAGAAAGAATATACCAATAAGAAATAATGAGCCCAAAGTCAGTGAAAAGAGTGAGTGCCCTTAAAACTTGGTGAAATCATATCTTTAGTCGCTAGCGGATCTACATAAAAGTATTATGAAATTCAGATCTGATCGCTAAGATCCATTGTCTTTCTCATATTCATTCAACAAGGCAGGAAACAAACTAATACCTCGAACATCGAGAACGACTTGATTGGAGGTTATCTCCCCTGTAGATGTGATGGTAGCTTCACAGACATATGTACCAGCATCCTGCTCAGTTATCCCATTTATAACAAGAGAGGAAACATCACCGTCTATGGAGGTCTGGTAAATAGGATGAGATTCACGGTCATATATAAAAAATGAACAAACTGTTTGTTGGTGTTTCATATATAAACTCAAGATCGTGTAAAGGGTTGGTAATAACCAATTCCCCAACAATTGAACATTAGAGTAGAAACACATGAGGGTGCTGGCGGCCGGAATAATCAATAGAGAATGCTCTCTCAACGGGACACGAACCTACGACTCCTGCGGCACCTATACACTCTACCTAACTCTAGAGTTGGGAAAATGAGTTCTTCGGGATTAAACAACACTATAACTGTGTTATAACAAACTACTGACCTCAAATCTGCTGTTCTGGGTATTATCTGGACCTGAAGATACAGAGTAGTTAGATGGTATGAACTGCCAGTTGATTGTGTGGGGAACATCAGGAAGCTGACAGAACAACTCAATATTAGTACCAGCTTCAACTACTCGAGCTTCATCTTCTGTCAAATATTACGTATATAATACTATTAATGTTATATAATTAAATATTATATGATTATATATCACATCAAATCAGGTTATATAAAGTTATGAATTTGGGTGTAAAATATTTTGCAATATTATCTCGTACTTAATCCTGCACAGTATACAAATTTTGGGTAAAAGAAGTGTACGTTTGCAGAGACACACTTTTCCTGAGGCTATTATTATTTGAAGATAACATAACCCGGCCTTCTGTGAAGGCCAACAAAACTGACACATCGCCATGTGTAGCACAGCAAGCTTGTCATCATTAAAAACTGAAATGCACAAGCAGAGGCAAATTAAATGAAAATATTATTAAAACAACTAATAACCTTTGTTAATTTGGTCAGGAATCAGCAATCAAATTAGCCCCTTAGATTCTTTTACCACAAAACATTGTAAATGATAAAGTTATGATATGTAAGCAAAGGTGGTGATAATATCTGTTTATGAAAGGTTGTTTTAACCTACATGACCATCATGTTTAAGACCCAAAAATGAAGGAAACGACGTAGGTAAGATTTGAAATTTCTGATGAATAGTTATACGTGACTATCAATCATAAATATATAAATTGCATGAAAGCTGTTGATAATTACTTGAATTAGAAATGATGTTTAGCGTATTAAAGCAGAGTCCTGATTCACCACTTACCATCAGTAATGCGGCCGTACAGACACTGCTGCTCACAGTCATCGATAGAGCTGAACCGATTAGCGTTTCCAGCACAGCCAGAGTAGGTGAATGGTACACATCTATCCTCAGTGTGATCAAAGTAGTACATAGACACGCTGTCGTTACAGGGTCCCGAGACTGCCTTCATCATACATACATCGACTAGGGGAGGGATACATATACAGATCTTTTACCTAAATATCTCCCAGGTTAATGATATCCTCAAATCTTCAAATTAATTTATCTGACTTGAGCTATGGTCGATAATATAGTTTAATGTAAGATGTTCCTAATCATCAGAACGATTGGCTAGCCAGCTGCAACTATTTTGCTGTAGCCAGAATGTAGCTTGTCTGATCGCAAAAACACATATTATCAATGATTAAGAACAAGAGATATCAGTCAGGCTTACCTTTGGGACATCCATCGTTCTCATATCCCTGAGCCTCAGTCACTCCATCCGAGCAGCAGCCAAACTCTGACGTCTCACATGATGAATCATCTCCCTTACATCCTAGTAATAACAGTAATATCAGTATAACACTAAGCTTATCCATCTATCAAAGCTACTGATGTTGTTCTACTGATTTGTTGATGTTGGTGGTGAAATGTGTATGATGCTTGACAGGATCGATGACAGCTGAGCTTGCCAAAAATTAAGCAGCTGAGTATCCTATCTTAGATTGACAATTTGATGGTTTGACAGCCTTGTCACGTCTGCTGCCAAGCTGCTGAGTGCAGTTTATGTATATTTTCAAATGCCACTCTGCAGCCACATGGATGAAGGATTACAACCCTTTTGGACCAGACTTAGTGTTAGTTTAACATGCAGACATGTTGATCCCTCTTGACAAATGCCTGAGTCCAACAGCTCCAACACATCAGCAAACAGTGCACTGTATGTATCTGTTTACATTGTCAGGGACAAGGGAAATATGTGCACTACAATGGGATTAGTGGTCGAATAATCTGTTGTTTCAATGAGTTCCAATACTTTGTAACAAACTTACTATATACTCAAATCACAGTGGCAGTGAGTTTTAATTAATCAACTAATTAAACAAAGTGTTAGTCTATCAAGAGCAAAGCAATTAAAAATAAACAAAACACTACACAATGATTTTATTATTCTAAACATGGTAATCAATGTGAGGTGTAACATACCTAGTGCATTTTTTAGAAAAGTTTGTTTTAATTGTTTTCAGAGAGCACCTGTGATGCATGTAAATATGGGTCTGATTGTGTTCTGAACTATCGGAGAATTAGGGTACCGCTAACTCATCAATGAAACTCAATCATGAGAAGAAAATGAGCCCTATATTGCCGATAAATTCATTAATGAAGTTTAAGGTATGAATGAAAAGTGAATGTGCAACCAATCGAGTTTAGTTTAGCCAATGGAGTACACTATTTTTAATGTACCCAGACAGCATAGAAAACCAGACCGCTGTGATTCATAGTGAACTATACATCATAATATGTCATGCGATATTGTGAATAAATGTCCTAAATAAGCTAAACCGGACGCTGCACCACTATTTATTATCTTTGGCTGCACCAATAACCCGATTACACATGCCCTGATTCAGACTGATCGCATGCCTCAAAGCTACACTCAAATGTAAATGTGAATTGATAAGCGAGCAAAGGGAAACTCAAACGTGAAAATGAATCAACAATCGGCAAAGTATCTGTGTCCTTCATAATATTATTCTCTAAGCTTTTGGAGTCCTGTTGTCAATACTTTATATATTTACCCGAGGCATCGGACCCTTCCTCACAATCTTCTCCTGTCAAGTTTCCAGGCTCCGGTTTGGATGTGGAGGGACAACCTTCATTTCCTGGACCTATTTCAAAGGCGAAACAATGATGTATGTGTAAATTTATTATTTTAATATGGTTGTACTGAATTTGAAATCTTTTATTGAATATTTTATTATAACAATCTGCTTTAGTCAATATATTTTTGCACTTTTTACACTACTTTATGGACAGTTTACACCCAGAACAAAAATTATAGTGTTTTTTAATACTCATGAGTCATGACAAATATATGAAATCAATCAATCAATACTATGTTTGTGGCGAAATCGCTTAGTTTGAATCTCCACTGAATTTTTTTGCATATCACATAAAATCCAATAACATTGACTTTAAAAAATATTGTTCTACTGAATGTTGTATTGTGCGAGTGCTTTTCGTATAATACTTGGAAACTATACTCTGTTGTTTTACAATTAGTCACCCGCTCCTAATCAAGGGGAGATTACAGTATTATTGTATATAATTATATGCTTTGTTATAATCCTACCTGATGCAGGTGTCATATCATCAGGGCAACATCCAAAATCTGTTAGGAAACAGGAAGTGACATCACTGGAGTCACAGAGATGATAATCAGGACCTGAAGCTGGAGATGAACTATCGGGACAACAGCCAAACTCTGTATCCTAAACACCAGGGGAATTAAGAAAATATTAATGTATAAATGGTAGTTTTAAAGACGATATCACTGATGTCTTGTTAGATAAAAGAGTTGTATATCAAGGCAATGTATTGCTAGTTAATTTGCTAAAATTCCAGTATTTATGCTATGGTACAACAAACAGTAAAATGTTTACATATTATTTCCAAAATTCATACTAGGGGTGATAGCATCTATTTTATATCATATTGAAGTTATGTATTTTTTATTGATTTTTCCTAGAACCTCATACCATACCTTACAAGCGACTTTACTGGGACATCCTAAGAAGAAGGGGCCCTGTGATACAGTCCTACCATCTAAACAGCACCCAAACACTGAGTCTAGGCAGGAGTGACTTCCATCAGGTAACGCACAGCCAGCATAGTCAGGTCCTAAGGCTTTAACATATCCATCGAGGCAACACCCGTATCTGCTGACTACACACTGCTCATGTAAGGCGTGGTAATCTGAAATATATACAGAAATCAGCCTGTTATTTGTTTTTATTTCATTCAAATTTCTCTGATCGATTTATATGTTGGTGTTAATTCACACTGATTTTAAGGCTTTGTAATATCAAATTTGACTGAACAATCAACCACAACTCTGCATCAAACAATTATCAAACTATTATCAGTTCATAATGTGTAAATTCAGAAAAAAAGTGGCTAAATAGAAATAAAAATGCCTGAATAAGGTTCAAATGAATAAAAACATGAAGCGCACATCTGAATACCTTCATCACTAAGTGGCTGACAAGTATCTATATCAGCAGGCTCTGTCTGTGTGTCACACTGATCTGACCTTTCACCTCCAGGCAGCAGACAGAATATAACTCTCCTTCTCACCATAGACATATCCAGCTCTGACCAGCCGCACTACAAGTCATCACAGCGATATAAAACATGGCAGAAAACTTTGCACCTTTAATCACTTCATTGGTGCAATAGAATAGCTCCACAGAGAGGAAACTCTTAGGCATAGCCCGGATCACTTAATCAGAAGTCAAGTTTCGGTCATGACTTATAGTGCCTTCAACCTGTAAAATAGCTCTGGTGTATGCAGTAACGTAATATCTGCAGTCAGGATATTTCATTAGAAATACAAAAATACATGTATATTTATACTCACAATACCCCAGGGTGAAGAGTACCACTGAGAGCTGATGCACTCTTCTAGTTGAGAGCATGCTCTTTCCTGAACCCTGAAATCCTCAGGTAAGGGACCGCACTCAATATCTTCTACCACCAGATTGGTGTTGGGGTTGACACACGTAACATGACGCACACTAATACCATCTCCACATGGTGTGGAACACTGTGAGACATAAAATAAAGTAACACATAAATATTCAGACCATTGAGGAGCTTAATCATATTGAATGGGACCCCACTTTTGTTGTGTCATCAAAGTTGTAAGAATAGCAAAAGGATTAAGCCATTCTATTAAGTAATACCCAAATGTAAGGATAAGAATGATAAGTTCGATAGAGTATAAAATGCATTTAAATTAACTATAGTATCATTGTTTGATGAGTGAGAATTCATAAACTTACACCATTTACTGGTGTTGTTTGAGAGGAATGGCAATAGGTACAAAACATATGATTCAATAATTCAAACTGCCAGTGCTCTCAAGTTAGTGTGGCTTTATCTGTGTCTGTATAAGAGCGTTACATGAGAATTCTAGGAGTCAGTAAGTTACCTTATTCGGATGTGGTTGATGATGGAAATTGGAATTCATTTCAAGCGATCCGGGCAATGTGTGATCACTTACACTAGGATTCAGGTAAATCTGATTAACCTCGGTAAGGGTGTGCGGTTCTTACCTCTGTCCACTTAGAGGACATCCACTCAGGTTTAGTGTGGTCACACATGAGTGAGCACGCCTGAGTAGTAGCCGGTTTGTCAGCAGAGCAGAACCTGTCGGGTACTGTCACTCCTGTGCTGTCAGCACATGTCACCTGTCTCAGCTGTACGGCATTTATACAATCACCAGAACACTGCAATGATTATATATATACAGTTTAATTTGCATTTACCATCATCCGCAGATGCTATCTCTGAACCGCATAAAATATCATAACCATTAACAAAATCAAAAAATGAACTCAATTCATTCAAAAAGAATGTTTTGACAATGCTCATTAAAATTTATGTAGAGTTAACAATGAGCATATACGTGGAGGAAGGATGTTGAAAGCAGTATTATAACATTATAAATTAGAAAAAAACAGTATTACAACAATATAATGCTCTCAAATCGATACCTGTCATGTTGATAGACTGATTTGAAAATTTGAATGAAAGTAACTTTAATTTGGTAGAGAGAATATCTATTTCATATTCTTCAATTATAATTGTTTGGGTATGTAGTTATATTCTCTTTTGACATGAGGGTACAACTCCTCATTACTCTTTGGTATTTAGCATCCAAGATTGAACTGATCTCGATAGATGCAGAACCTATTACATTATTGCTTTGATGATGCTAAGATTAGCATGGTTATTGAAATTATCTATAACTACTATTTTATTGGACTTGACTTCTGTTTACATTGCAGCATGGCTGGCGTTAGCAAAATTAAGGAGATAATTTTCTTCTCAATGTTCCAAATGATATGCTTAACAGTATAATTTCTACCGAATTTAATTCTCTACCTGTTACGCTACGCAGCATCTCTAAACGATTTTCTTTCAAGAAAGCCTTATTTCAATATTACATGCTACAATAATAATCTATATCCATTCAATCATCATATTTTTTTGTGTCACCCTACATAAAAGCAAATAAATTTCAACTTGCTGCAAACAAAATTAAACAACGTGAGTGAATGACAGGACTCACCGGTTGCCAAGGAGAGGCAATCCATTCAGCTCCTCCACATGGTGTGTTTTGGCATCTCTTTCTCCTCACGGGTTTTTTCCCCTTACACCGCCTGTCACCGACCTTTTTGCCACTAGGATCTCGACACACAATTTTGCGTGTAGCAACTCCAGGACCACATACAGACTTACACTAAAACAATCCAGGAAACCATTCATCTAATGGTTAGGTTAGTTTTGGTAGAGGGAGCTTATGTAGAAGTGAAGAAAGAAATTCAAAACTTGTGACCTATCAATTGAAATTGTATAGAAAGATCTTGTTACTGTAAGAAATAAATTCAAGAGGCGAGAGAGGGCAGATGTTAGCATAAATAGACAATTGATTTGCTTAACACAACAATTATTTTACATCCCTGTGCACCCTCTGCGGACTTTACATATTTAATTTACCTTAGACCATTTAGAAGTTGTCCATTCTGAGCATGGTCCCATATTACATTTCCTAGCAGCCATTGGTCTACTGTCATCATCACATCGGTCATCACCTACAGTTATAGGCATGGACACTCCCACTTCCTGTCGCGCACAGAATACGAGACGGAACTGACGACCTTCACCGCAAGTCTCTGAGCAGCGGAACCAGTTAGAGAAATGCCAGCTTAAAACAAACAGTACATACACATTTTGTGATACACAAGCTTTGCCTCAATGACATAAAAATCTTTCTTTGGCATTTTGTTCGGATGGAATTCAATCAGATGGGTTAAAACTAATCAATCAATAATATGTGTGTTATGTGAAATTCTCAGCAAATGGATGGGAACAATGAACTTTGCTTAGAGAGCTAGATTATTGTTATTGAAAGAGAAACTTAATTGCAATATGTTGAAATTGGAAGAAAATTATAGATGTATACTCACTATGGCAAGTCAGTTGGATCAACGGACAGAGGAGTTGTTGTTGATTTCGTGGTTAGAGTCGTTGTGGTGGGAGTCGTAGTGGTGGGATTCGTTGTGGTTGGAGTCGTTGTGGTTGGAGTCGTTGTGGTTGGTGTGGTTGTTGTAGGGGTGGTTGTTGTTGATGGTGGAGTTGTTGTTGGTGTTGCTGTTGTAGTTTGAGTTATTGACCCTAGTGCTGGAGAGCTGTCTTGAGTTGAGCTGTTGATGAGAGAGTTAACTGTTGTTGAGATATCTACAGTCACCGTATCAATTGTTGAGCTGTGATCAGTTATTCCCTGTCTAGTAAAGCTTGCTGTGGTTGCACTATCTGTAGTGTAGATAGAGACATCTTCAGAGGTAGAGCTGTCAACAGTTGAAACGTTGGCGTCAGTTGAGATTACACTTGTGAAGCCAGCAGAATTTGTTATGTCTGCTGTAGACCTGTCTACAGTGGAAATTTCTGTAGTGGATATTTCTACTGATGATCTGGTTGAAGTTATGGCAGCAGAAGAACTTACTGAAACTGAACTGTCTGCGGTTGATATACCTACAACGGTAAAGCTGTCAACTGTGGAAGAGTCAGTGTCCGTTAAGGTTCCACTTGTGAAGTCAGCAGAAGTGGTGCTGTCTGCTGTAGAACTTTCGTCGGTTGAACTTTCTGTTGTGGATCCTTCTAATGATGATTTGGTTGCAGTTGAGCTGTCCATAGCTGAAGATATATCTACAGTTGACTTGTCTGTGGCAGAACTAGCCGCAGTGGAGAAATCCTGAATGCTAGAGATGTCAACAGTTAAAGCGTCGGCTTCAGCTGAGGTACCACTAGTGAACCCAGCAGATGTTGTGATGTCTGCAGCTGTAGCCCTGTCCTCAGTGGAGCTCCCTGCTGTGGATGATCTGGTTAGAGTTGAGCTGCCCTCAGCAGAAGAAATAAATACAGTTGACATGTCAGTGACGAAACTAGCGGAAGTGGAGACATTTACAATTGTAGAGCTGTCATCAGTTGAAGCGTCAGTGGAACTCTCTGCTTTAGAGCTTTCTTCTGATGATCTTGTTGAGCTATCAGTAGCAGAAGAAGTATCTACTGTTGACTTGTCGGTGACATCTACAATCGTAGAGCTGCCAACAGTTACAATTTCGGCGTCAGTTGAGGTACCACTTGTGACGCCAGCAGAAGTGGTGATGTCTGCTGTAGACCTGTCTTCAATGGAGATTTCTATTGTGGAGCTTTCTACTGATGATCTTCTTGAGCTATCAGTAGCAGAAAAAGTATCAACTGTTGACTTGTCGGATACAGAACTGACTCCGGAGGAGACATCTACATTTACAGAGCTGCCAACAGTTACAATTTCGACGTCAGTTGAGGTACCACTTGTGATGCCAGCAGAAGTTGTGATGTCTGCTGTAGACCTGTCTTCAACGGAGCTTTCTGTGGTGGAGCTTTCTACTGATGATCTTGTTGAGCTATCAGTAGCAGAAGAAGTATCTACTGTTGACTTGTCGGTGACAGAATTGACTCCGGTGGAGACATCTGCAATCGTAGAGCTGCCAACATTTACAACTTCGGCATCAGTTGGGGTACCACTTGTGACGCCAGCAGAAGTTGTGATGTCTGCTGTAGACCTGTCTTCAATGGAGCTTTCTGTCGTTGAGCTTTCTACTGACGATCTGGTTGCAGTTAAATTTTTTGTGGCAGAAGAAATGTCTACAGTTGATTTGTCTGTGACAGAACTGACTCTGGTGGAGACATATCCAATTTTAGAGCTGTCAACAGTTGAAACATCGGAGTCAGTTGAGGTACTAATTATGAAGCCAGTAGAAGGTGTGATGACAGCTGTAGACTTTTCGTCGGTTGAACTTTCTTTTGTGGATCCTTCTAATGATGATCTGGTTGCAGATGAACTGTCCAGAACAGAAGATATATCTGCAGTTGACATGTCTGTGACCGAACTGACTCCGGTGAAGACAACCTCAATGGAAGAGCTGTTAACAGTTGAAGCATCAGCAGTACCACTTGTGACACCAGCAGAAGTGGTGATGTCTGCTGTAGACCTGTCTTCAGTGGAAGTGGAACTCTCTGCTGTGAAGCTCTCTACTGATGATCTGGTTGAGCTGTCAGTAGCAGAAGAAATATCTACAGTTGACTTGTCTGTGACAGAACTGGCTCCTGGGAAGACATCTACAATTGTAGAGCTATCATCAGTTGGAACATCGGAGTCAGTTGAGGTTCTAATTGTGAAGCCAGCAGAAGATATATCTACAGTTGACTTGTCTGTGACAGAACTGGCTGCAGTGGAGATATCCTCAATGGAAGAACTGTCAACAGTTGAATCATCAGAATCAGTTGCAGTACCACTTGTGACGCCAGCAGAAGTGGTGATGTCTGCTGTAGACCTGTCTTCAGAGGAAGTGGAACTCTCTGCTGTGAAGCTTTCTACTGATGATCTGGTTGAGCTGTCATAAGCAGAAGAAGTATCTATTGTTGACTTGTCGGTGACAGAACTCACTCCAGTGGAGACATCTACAATCGTAGCGCTGTCAACAGTTACAACTTCAGCGTCAGTTGAGGTACCAATGGTGAAGCCTGCAGAAGTTGTGTTATCTGCTGTAGCCCTGCCCTCAGTGGAACTCGCTGTTGTGGATCTTTCTACTGATGATCTGGCTGCATCTGGGATGTCTGTAGCAGAAAAACTATCAACAGTTGACTTGTCTGTGACAGAACTGGCTGTCGCGTACACATCCTCTATGTTGTAGCTGCCAACAGCTGTAGGGTCAGTGTCAGTTGACATTGCACCTGAAAAGCTAGCTGGAGTGGTGGTAGCTGCGGTGATGCCATCTTCAGTGACACTGCCTATCGTGGAGCTTTCAGCTAATGAGCTGCTTGCAGTAATGCTTTCTGTAGAAGATGAAATGTTCACGGTGGGCATATCTACAATCGAGCTGGCTGTAGTTGTGACTTCTGCAACAGTGGAGTCTTCTGCAATTGAGCTTGCTGATATCAATCTGCCTGGAGTGGGGCTAGCTGCAGTGGACAGTAGAACAGTAGAGCTGTCAACTGTGGAAGAGTCAGTGTCAGTTGAGATTCCGCTTGTGATGCCAGCAGAAGTTATGATGTCTGCTGTAGCCTTGCCCTCAGTGGAACTCTCTGTTGTCGATCTTTCTATGGATAATCTGGTTGCAGTTGACCTGTCTGTAGCAGATGCTATTTCTACAGTTGACTTGACTGTGATAGAACTGGATGCAGTTGAGACATCCCCAATGGCAGAGCTGTCAACAGTTGAATCGTCAGTTGAGATTCTATCTGTGATGCTAGCAGAAATGGTGATGTCTGCTCTAGACCTATCTTCAGTGGAACTCTCTGTAGTGAATCTTTCTACAGATGATCTGGTTACAGTTGAACTGTCCACGACAAAAGAAATATCTGCAGTTGACTTGGCTGTGACAGATCTGGATGCAGTGGAGACATCTACAAAGGTAGCACTGTCAACAGTTGAAGCGTCGGCATTAGTTGAGATTCCACCTGTGAAGCTAGCAGAAGTGGTGCTGTCTGCTGTAGAGGTGTATTCAATGGAACTTTCCATTGTCGGACTCGCTACTGATGATCTGGCTCTAGCTGAACTGTATGTAGCAGAAGAAATATTTTCAGTTGACTTGTCTGTGACAGAACTTGCCCTTGTGGAGACATCTGCAATGGTGACACTGTCATCAGTTGAAGAGTCGGCGTCAGATGAGATTTCACTGTTGAACGTAGCAGAAGTGGTGATGTCTGCTGCAGACTGGTCTTCAGTGGAACTCTCTGTTGTCAAGCTTCCTGCTAATGATCTGGCTGCATCTGAGCTGTCTGTAGCAGAAGAAATATCTACAGTTGTCTTGTCTTTGACGAAGCTGGCTTCAGTAGAGATACCTACAATGGTGATGCTGTCAACAGTTGAATAGTCATTGTCAGTTGAGATTCCACTGGTGATGGTAGCAGAAGTGGTGATATCTGCTGTAGACTGGTCATCAGTGGAACTCCTTGCTGTAGATTTTTCCACTAATGAGGCAGCTGCAGCTGAGCCGTCTGTAGCAGAAGAAATATCAATAGTTGACCTGTCTGTGACAGATCTGGCTCCAGTTGTGACAACTACATTGGCCGCGCTGTCATCAGTGGTGAAATCTGCAGTCGACTGGTCTTCAGTGGAACTCCCTGCTGTGGAGATTTCTACTAATGAGCCGGCTGCATCTGTGCTGTCTGTAGCAGAAGAAATATTGACAGTTGACTTATCTACAACAGAAATGGCTGCAGTGGACAACGCTTCAACGGTAGAGTTTTCAACACTTGAAGAGTTAGTGTCAGTAGAGATTCCACCTGTGAAGCTAGCAGAAGTTGTTCTGTCTGCTGAAGAGTTGTCTTTAGAGGGAGAAATATCTATAGTTGACTTGTCGGCGACAGCACTGGCTCCAACTGTGGTGACATCTACAATGGTGGAGCTGGCACCAATTGAAGAGTCGGCGCCAGTTGAGATACCACTCGTTAAGCTAGCAGAAGTGGTGATGTAAGCTGTAGACTTGTCTTCAGCGAAACTCTCTGTTGTGGAGTTTTCTACTAATGGGCCAGCTGCAGCTGAGCTCTCTGTAGTAGAGGAAATATCTACAGTCGACTTGTTGGCAACAGAACTGGCTGCAGCAGAGACATCTACAATGGTGGAGCTGTCAACAGTTGAAGAGTCAATGTCAGTTGATATCCCACTCAGGAAGCTAGTGGAAGTGGTGATGTTTGCTGTAGACTTGTCTTCAGCAGAACTTTCTGTTGTGGAGCTTTCTACTAATGAGCCGGCAACAGCTGAGCTGTCCGTAGCACGAGAAATGTTTGCAGAGGACTTGTCTGTGACAAAACCTGCTGCAGTGGAGACATCTACAATGGTAGAGCTGTCAACAGCTGAATTGTCGGCAGCAGTTGAGATTCCACTAGTGAAGGTAGCAGTAGTGGTGAATTTTGCTGTAAACTTGTCTTCAGCGGAACTCTCTGTTGTGGAGCTTTCTACAAATGATCCTGCTGCAGCTGAGCTGACTATAGCAGGAGAATCATCTACGGTCGACTTGCCAATGACAAAACTGGCTGCAGTTGAGATATCTACTAAGGTGGAGCCGTCAACGGCTGATGAGTCGGTGTCAGTTGAGATCCCACTGGTGAGGCTAGCAGAAGTGGTGATATCTGCTGTAGAGATGTGTTCAGTTGAACTCTCCATTGTGGAGCTTTCTCCTAATAAGCCAGCTGCAGCTGAGTTGTCTGTAACAGAAGAAATATCTGCAGAGGACTTGTCTGTGACAAAACCGGCAGCAGTGGAGACATCTACAACGGTGGAGCTGTCAACCACTGAAGAGTCGTTGTCAGTTGATATCCCACTGGTGAGGCTAGCAGAAGTGGTGCTGTCTGCTGTAGACTTGTCTTCAGCGGAACTCTCCGTTGTGGAGCTTTCTACAAATGATCCAGCTGCAGCTGAGCTGTCTGTAGCAGGAGAATCATCTACGGTTGACTTGCCGATGACAGAACTGGCTGCAGTTGAGACATCTACAATGGTTGAGCTGTCAACAGCTGGAGAGTCGACATCGATTGAGACCCCACTGGCGAATGTCGCAGAAGTGGTGATGTCTGCTGTAGACTTGTCTTCAGTGGAAATCTCTGTTGTGGAGCTTTCAACTAATGAACCGGCTGCAGCTGAGCTGTCTGTAGCAGGTGAAGTATCTACAGTTGAATTGTCTGCGACAGAACTTGCTCCAATTGTGGAGACATATACAATGGTAGAGCTGATACCAGTTGAATCGTCTGTGCCTGTTGAGAATCCACCCATGAAGCTAGTAGAAGTTGTGCTGTTTGCTGAAGAGCTGTATCCAATGGAACTCACTGTTGTGGAGCTTTCTACTGATGATATGGCTCTAGCTGAGCTGTCTGTAGCAGGAGAGATATCTACTGTTGACTTGCGCGCGGCAGGACTGGCTCCAACTGTGGAGAAATTGACAATGGTGGAGCTGTCACCAGTTGAATAGTCGGCGCCTGTTGAGATTCCACTTGTGAAGGTAGCTGAAGTGGTAATGTCATCTGTAGACTTGTTTTCAGTGGTACTCTCTGTGGTGGAGCTTTCTACTAATGAGCCGGCTGCAGCTGAGCTGTCTGTAGCAGAAGATATATCTGCAGAAGATCTGTCTGTGACAGAACTGGCTGCAGTTGAGACATCTACAATGGTGGAGCTGTCGATAGCTGAAGAGTCGGCGAGAATTGATTTTCCACTGGTAAAGCTAGCAGAAGTGGTGATGTGTGCTGTAGACTTATCATCAGTGGAACTCTCTGTTGTGGAGCTTTCTATTAATGATCCGGCTGCAGCTGAGCTGGCTGCAGCTGAGCTGACCGTAGCAGAAGAAATATCGGCAGAGAAGTTGTCTGTGACAGAACTGGGTCCAGTGGAGACAGCTAAAATAGTGGACCTGTCATCAGTTGAATCGTTGGCATCAGTTGAGACCCCACTGGTGAAGCTAGCAGAATTGATGTTGTCTGCTGTAGACTTGCCTTCAGTTGAACTCTCTGTTGTTGAGCTTTCTACTAATGATCCCGCTGCAGCTGGGCTTTCTGTAGCAGAAGTAATATCTGCAGTTGACTTGTCTTCGAAAGAACTGGCTCCGGTGGAGACATCTACAATTGTGGAGCTGTCAACAGCTGGCGAGTCGGTGTCAGTTGATAATCCACTGGTGAAGCTAGCAGAAGTTGTGATATCTGCTGTAGACTTGTCATCAGTTGACCTCGATGTTGTTGAGCTCTCTACTAATGAGCCGGCTGCAGCTGCGCTGTCTGTAGCAGAAGAAATATCTGCAGAGGATCTGTCTGTGACAGAACTGTCTGCAGTTGGGACATCTACAATGGTGGAGCTGTCGATTGCTGAAGAGTCGGCGACAGTTGATTTTCCAATGGTGAAGCTAGCAGAAGTGGTGATGTCTGCTGCAGACTCTTCTTCAGTAATACTCTCTGTTGTTGAGCTTTCTACTGATGAGCCAAGTGCAGCTGAGCTGTCCGTAGCGGAAGAAATATCTGCAGAGGACTTATCTGTGACAGAACTGACTGCAGTGGACACATCTATAAGGGTGGAGCTGTAAACCGCTGAAGAGTCGGAGTCAGTTGAGTTTCCACTGGTGAAGCTAGCAGAAGTGGTCCTGCTTGCTGTAGACTGGTCTTCAGTGGAACTCTCTGTTGTGGAGCTTTCTCCTAATAAGCCGGCTCCAGCTGAGCTGTCTGTACCAGAAGAAATATCTGCGGAAGACTTGTCTGCGACAGAACTGGCTGCAACAGTTGAAGCATCAACGTCAATTGAGTTCCCACTCGTGGAGCTAGCGGAAGTGGTGATGTTTACTGTAGACTTGTCTTTAGCGGAACTCTCTGTTGTGGAGCTTTCTACTAATGATCTGGATGCAGCTGAGCTGTCCGTAGCAGGAGAATCATCTAGGGTTGACGTGCCAATGACAGAACTGGCTGCAGTTGAGACATCTACAATGGTGGAGCTGTCAACAGCTGCAGAGTCGGCGTCAGTTGATATTCCACTGGTGAGGCTAGCAGAAGTGGTGCTGTCTGCTATAGACTTGCTTTCAGTAGAACTTTCTGTTGTAGAGCTTTCTACTGACGATTCAGCTGCAGCTGAGCTGTCCGTAGCAAGAGAAATGTTTGCAGAGGACTTGTCTGTGACAAAACCGGCAGCGGTGGAGACATCTACAACAGTGGAGCTGTCAACCACTGAAGAGTCGTTGTCAGTTGATATCCCACTGATGAGGCTAGCAGAAGTGGTGCTGTCTGCTGTAAACTTGTCTTCAGCGGAACTCTCCGTTGTGGAGCTTTCTACAAATGATCCAGCTGCAGCTGAGCTGTCTGTAGCAGGAGAATCATCTACGGTTGACTTGCCGATGACAGAACTGGCTGCAGTTGAGACATCTACAATGGTTGAGCTGTCAACAGCTGAAGAGTCGACATCGATTGAGACCCCACTGGCGAATGTCGCAGAAGTGGTGATGTCTGCTGTAGACTTGTCTTCAGTGGAAATCTCTGTTGTGGAGCTTTCAACTAATGAACCGGCTGCAGCTGAGCTGTCTGTAGCAGGTGAAGTATCTACAGTTGACTTGTCTGCGACAGAACTTGCTCCAATTGTGGAGACATATACAATGGTAGAGCTGATACCAGTTGAATCGTCGGTGCCTGTTGAGAATCCACCCATGAAGCTAGTAGAAGTTGTGCTGTTTGCTGAAGAGCTGTATCCAATGGAATTCACTGTTGTGGAGCTTTCTACTGATGATATGGCTCTAGCTGAGCTGTCTGTAGCAGGAGAGATATCTACTGTTGACTTGCCCGCGGCAGGACTGGCTCCAACTGTGGAGAAATTGACAATGGTGGAGCTGTCACCAGTTGAATAGTCGGCGCCTGTTGAGATTCCACTTGTGAAGGTAGCTGAAGTGGTAATGTCATCTGTAGACTTGTTTTCAGTGGTACTCTCTGTGGTGGAGCTTTCTACTAATGAGCCGGCTGCAGCTGAGCTGTCTGTAGCAGAAGATATATCTGCAGAAGATCTGTCTGTGACAGAACTGGCTGCAGTTGAGACATCTACAATGGTGGAGCTGTCGATAGCTGAAGAGTTGGCGAGAGTTGATTTTCCACTGGTAAAGCTAGCAGAAGTGGTGATGTGTGCTGTAGACTTATCATCAGTGGAACTCTCCGTTGTGGAGCTTGCAACAAATGATCCAGCTGGTGCTGAGCTCTCTGTAGCAGGAGAATCATCTACGGTTGACTTGCCAATGACAAAACTGGCTGCAGTTGAGACATCTACAATGGTTGAGCTGTCAACAGCTGAAGAGTCGGCATCGATTGAGACCCCACTGGCGAATGTCGCAGAAGTGGTGATGTCTGCTGTAAACTTGTCTTCAGTGGAAATCTCTGTTGTGGAGCTTTCAACTAATGAGCCGGCTGCAGCTGAGCTGTCTGTAGCAGGTGAAATATCTATAATTGACCTATCCGCGACAGAACTTGCTCCAATTGTGGAGACATATACAATGGTAGAGCTGTTGCTAGTTGAATCGTCGGTGCCTGTTGAGAAACCTCCCATGAAGCTAGTAGAAGTTGTGCTGTTTGCTGAAGAGCTGTATCCAATGGAACTCACTGTTGTGGAGCTTTCTACTGATGATATGGCTCTAGCTGAGCTGTCTGTAGCAGGAGAGATATCTACTGTTGACTTGCCCGCGGCAGGACTGGCTCCAACTGTGGAGAAATTGACAATGGTGGAGCTGTCACCAGTTGAATAGTCGGCGCCTGTTGAAATTCCACTTGTGAAGGTAGCTGAAGTGGTAATGTCATCTGTAGACTTGTTTTCAGCGGTACTCTCTGTGGTGGAGCTTTCTACTAATGAGCCGGCTGCAGCTGAGCTGTCTGTAGCAGAAGAAATATCTGCAGAAGATCTGTCTGTGACAGAACTGGCTGCAGTTGAGACATCTACAATGGTGGAGCTGTCGATGGCTGAAGAGTCGGCGAGAGTTAATTTTCCACTGGTAAAGCTAGCAGAAGTGGTGATGTGTGCTGTAGACTTATCATCAGTGGAACTCTCCGTTGTGGAGCTTGCAACAAATGATCCAGCTGGTGCTGAGCTCTCTGTAGCAGGAGAATCATCTACGGTTGACTTGCCAATGACAAAACTGGCTGCAGTTGAGACATCTACAATGGTTGAGCTGTCAACAGCTGAAGAGTCGGCATCGATTGAGACCCCACTGGCGAATGTCGCAGAAGTGGTGATGTCTGCTGTAAACTTGTCTTCAGTGGAAATCTCTGTTGTGGAGCTTTCAACTAATGAGCCGGCTGCAGCTGAGCTGTCTGTAGCAGGTGAAATATCTATAATTGACCTATCCGCGACAGAACTTGCTGCAATTGTGGAGACATATACAATGGTAGAGCTGTTGCTAGTTGAATCGTCGGTGCCTGTTGAGAAACCACCCATGAAGCTAGTAGAAGTTGTGCTGTTTGCTGAAGAGCTGTATCCAATGGAACTCACTGTTGTGGGGCTTTCTACTGATGATATGGCTCTTGCTGAGCTGTCAGTACCAGAAGAAATATCGACAGTTGACTTGTCGACAACAGAACTGGCTGCAGTGGAGACATCTACAATGGTGGAGCTGTCGAAAGCTGAAGAGTCGGTGTCAGTTGATATTCCACTGGTAAAGCTAGCAGAAGTGGTGATGTGTGGTGTAGACTTATCATCAGTGAAACTCTCTGTTGTGGAGCTTTCTATTAATGATCCGGCTGCAGGTGAGCTGACCGTAGCAGAAGAAGTATTGGCAGAGGAGTTGTCTGTGACAGAACTGGCTGCGGTGGAGACATCTACGAGGGTGGAGCTGACAACAGCTGGTGGGTCGGCGTCAGTTAAAACTCCACTGGTAAAGCTAGCAGAAGTTGTGATATCTGCTGTAGACTTGTCATCAGTTGACCTCGATGTTGTTGAGCTCTCTACTAATGAGCCGGCTGCAGCTGAGCTGTCTGAAGCAGAAGAAATATCGACAGTTGACTTGCCAGCAACAGAACTGGCTGCAGTGGAGACATCTACAATTGTGGAGCTGTCGATAGCTGATGAGTCGGTGTCAGTTGATTTTCCACTAGTGAAGCTAGCGGAAGTGGTGAGGTCTGCTGTAGATTTGTCTTCAGTGGTACTCTCTGTTGTTGAGCTTTCTACTGATGAGCCAACTGCAGCTGAGCTGTCCGTAGCAAAAGCAATATCTGCAGAGGACTTGTCTGTGACAGAACTGGCTGCAGTGGAGACATCTACAATGGTGGAGCTGTCAACAGTTGAAGAGTCAGCGCCAGTTAAGATTCCAATGGTGAAGCTAGCAGAAGTGGTGTTGTCTGCTGTAGACTTGCCTTCTGTAGAACTCTCTGTTGTGGAGCTTTCTACTATCGATCCCGCTGCAGCTGGGCTTTCTGTAGCAGAAGTAATATCTGCAGTTGACTGGTCTACGACAGACCTGGCTCCAGTGGAGACATCTACAATTGTGGAGCTGTCAACAGCTGACGAGACGGTGTCAGTTGATAATCCGCTGGTGAAGCTAGCAGAAGTTGTGATATCTGCTGTAGATTTGTCATCAGTTGACCTCAATGTTGTGGAGCTTTCTACTAATGAGCCGGCTGCATCTGAGCTGTCTGTAGCTGAAGAATCATCCACGGTTGACTTGCCAATGACAGAACTGGCTGCAGTGGGGACATCTACGAGGGTAGGGGTGTCAACAGCTGATGGGACGGCATCAGTTGAGATTTCGCTAGCGAAGCTAGCAAAAGTGGTGCTTTCTGTTGTAGACTTGTCATCAGTAGAACTCACTGTTGTGGAGCTTTCTACTAATGAGCCGGCTGTAGCTGAGCTGTCTGTCGCAGAAGAAATATCTGTAGAGGACTTGTCTGTGACAGAACTGGCTGCAGTTGAGACATCTACAATGGTGGAGCTGTCGATAGCTGAAGAGTCGGTGTCAGTTGATTTTCCACTAGTGAAGCTAGCAGAAGTGGTGATGTGTGCTGTAGACTTGTCTTCAGTGGTACTCTCTGTTGTTGAGCTTTTAACTAATGAGCCGGCTGTAGTTGAGCTGTCTGTAGCAGAAGAAATATTGGCAGAGGAGTTTTCTGTGACAGAACTGGCTGCGGTGGAGACATCTACGATGGTGGAGCTATCATCTGTTGAATCCTTGGCGTCAGATGAGATCCCCCTGGTTACGCTAGCAGAAGTGGTGATGTCTGCTGCAGACTTGTCGTCAGTTGAACTCCCTGTTGTAGAGTTTACTACTAAGGATCCGGCTCTAGCTGGGCTGTGTGGAGCAGAAGTAATATCTTCAGTTGACTTGTCTTCGGCAGAACTTGCTCCAGTGGAGACATCTACAATCGTAAGTCTGTCACCAGCTGGAGAGTCGGTGTCAGTTGATAATCCACTGGTTAAGGTAGCAGAAGTTGTGATATCTCGTGTAGACTTGTCATCAGTTGGCCTCGATGTTGTGGAGCTTGCTAGTAATGAGTCGGCTGCAGCTGAGCTGTCTGTAGCAGAAGAAATATCTGCAGAGGACCTGTCAGTGACAGAACTGTCTGCAGTTGGGACATCTACAATGGTGGAGCTGTGGACAGCTGAAGAGTCGGCGTCAGTTGGTATTCCAATGGTGAAGCTAGCAGAAGTGGTGATGTCTGCTGCAGACTTTCCTTCAGTAATACTCTGTGTTGTTGAGCTTTCTACTGAGGAGCCAACTGCAGCTGAGCTGTCCGTAGCAGAAGAAATATCTGCAGAGGACCTGTCTGTGACAGAACTGTCTGCAGTTGGGACATCTACAATGGTGGAGCTGTCAACAGTTGAAGTCTCTGCGTCAGTTGAGATCCCACTGGTGAAGCTAGCAGAAGTGGTGCTGTCTGCTATAAACTTGTTTTCAGTAGTACTCACTGTTGCTGAGCTTTCTCCTAATGAGCCAGCTCCAGCTAAGCTGTCTGTAGCAGAAGAAATATCTGCAGAGGACCTGTCTGTGACAGAACTGTCTGCAGTTGGGACATCTACAATGGTGGGGCGGTGGACAGCTGAAGAGTCAGCGCCAGTTAAGATTCCAATGGTGAAGCTAGCGGAAGTGGTGTTGTCTGCTGTAGACTTGCCTTCTGTAGAACTCTCTGTTGTGGAGCTTTGTACTATTGATCCCGCTGCAGCTGGGCTTTCTGTAGCAGAAGTAATATCTGCAGTTGACTTGTCTACGACAGACCTGGCTCCAGTGGAGACATCTACAATTGTGGAGCTGTCAACAGCTGACGAGACGGTGTCAGTTGATAATTCGCTGGTGAAGCTAGCAGAAGTTGTGATATCTGCTGTAGATTTGTCATCAGTTGACCTCAATGTTGTGGAGCTTTCTACTAATGAGCCGGCTGCATCTGAGCTGTCTGTAGCTGAAAAATCATCCACGGTTGACTTGCCAATGACAGAACTGGCTGCAGTGGGGACATCTATGAGGGTGGGGGTGTCAACAGCTGATGGGACGGCATCAGTTGAGATTTCACTGGCGAAGCTAGCAAAAGTGGTGCTTTCTGTTGTAGACTTGTCATCAGTAGAACTCACTGTTGTGGAGCTTTCTACTAATGAGCCGGCTGCAGCTGAGCTGTCTGTCGCAGAAGAAATATCTGTAGAGGACTTGTCTGTGACAGAACTGGCTGCAGTTGAGACATCCACAATGGTGGAGCTGTCGATAGCTGAAGAGTCGGTGTCAGTTGATCTTCCACTAGTGAAGCTAGCAGAAGTGGTGAGGTCTGCTGTAGATTTGTCTTCAGTGGTACTCTCTGTTGTTGAGCTTTCTACCGATGAGCCAACTGCAGCTGAGCTGTCCGTAGCAGAAGAAATATCTGCAGAGGACTTGTCTGTGACAGAACTGGCTGCAGTGGAGACATCTACGAGGATGGAGCTGACAACAGCTGATGGGTCGGCGTCAGTTAAAATTCCACTGGTAAAGCTAGCAGAAGTGGTGATGTCTGCTGTAGACTTGTCGTCAATTGAACTCTCTGTTGTGAAGCTTTTTACTAATGAGCCGGCTGTAGCTGAGCTGTCTGTAGCAGAAGATATATCAGCAGAGGACTTGTCTGTGACAGAACTGGCTGCAGTTGAGACATCTACAATGGTGGAGCTGTCGATAGCTGAAGAGTCGGTGTCAGTTGATTTTCCACTAGTGAAGCTAGCAGAAGTGGTGATGTGTGCTGTAGACTTGTCTTCAGTGGTACTCTCTGTTGTTGAGCTTTCTACTGATGAGCCAACTGCGGCTGAGCTGTCCGTAGCAGAAGAAATATCTGCAGAGGACTTGTCTACGACAGAACTGGCTCCAGTGGAGACATCTACAATTGTGGAGCTGTCAACAGTTGAAGAGTCAACGCCAGTTAAGACTCCAATGGTGAAGCTAGCAGAAGTGGTGTTGTCTGCTGTAGACTTGCCTTCTGTAGAACTCTCTGTTGTGGAGCTTTGGACTATTGATCCCGCTGCAGCTGGGCTTTCTGTAGCAGAAGTAATATCTGCAGTTGACTTGTCTACGACAGACCTGGCTCCAGTGGAGACATCTACAATTGTTGAGCCGTCAACAGCTGACGAGTCGGTGTCAGTTGATAATCCGCTGGTGAAGCTAGCAGAAGTTGTGATATCTGCTGTAGATTTGTCATCAGTTGACCTCAATGTTGTGGAGCTTTCTACTAACGAGCCGGCTGCATCTGAGCTGTCTGTAGCTGAAGAATTATCCACGGTTGACTTGCCAATGACAGAACTGGCTGCAGTGGGGACATCTACGATGGTGGAGGTGTCAACAGCTGATGGGACGGCATCAGTTGAGATTTTACTGGCGAAGCTAGCAAAAGTGGTGCTTTCTGTTGTAGACTTGTCATCAGTAGAACTCACTGTTGTGGAGCTTTCTACTGATGAGCCGGCTCCAGCTGAGCTGTCTGTTGCAGAAGAAATATCTGCAGAGGACTTGTCTGTGACAGAACTGGCTGCAGTTGAGACATCTACAATGGTGGAGCTGTCGATAGCTGAAGAGTCGGTGTCAGTTGATTTTCCACTAGTGAAGTTAGCAGAAGTGGTGAGGTCTGCTGTAGACATTTCTTCAGTAATACTCTCTATTGTTGAGCTCTCTACTGATGAGCCAACTGCAGCTGAGCTGTCCGTAGCAATAGAAATATCTGCAGAGGACTTGTCTTTGACAGAACTGGCTGCCGTGGAGACATCTACAATGGAGGAGCTGTCAACAGTTGAAGAGTCAGCGCCAGTTGAGATTCCAATGGTGAAGCTAGCAGAAGTGGTGTTGTCTGCTGTAGACTTGCCTTCAGCTGAACTCTCTGTTGTGGAGCTTTCTACTAATGATCCCGCTGCAGCTGGGCTTTCTGTAGCAGGAGTAATATCTGCAGTTGACTTGTCTACGACCGAACTGGCTCCAGTGGAGACATCGACAATTGTGGAGCTGTCAACAGCTGATGAGTCGGTGTCAGTTGATAATCGGCTGGTGAAGCTAGCAGAAGTTGTGATATCTGCTGTAGATTTGTCAACAGTTGACCTCAATGTTGTGGAGCTTTCTACTAATGAGCCGGCTGCATCTGAGCTGTCTGTAGCTGAAGAATCATCCAGGGTTGACTTGCCAATGACAGAACTGGCTGCAGTGGGGACATCTACGAGGGTGGTGGTGTCAACAGCTGATGGGACGGCATCAGTTGAGATTACACTGGCGAAGCTAGCAAAAGTGGTGCTTTCTGTTGTAGACTTGTCATCAGTAGAACTCACTGTTGTGGAGCTTTCTACTAATGAGCCGGCTGCAGCTGAGCTGCCCGTAGCAAGAGAATCATCTGCGGTTGACTTGCCAATGTCAGAGCTGGCTGCAGGGTAGGGTTCTACAATGGTAGAGCTGCCAGCAGTTGAAGGGCTGATGTCCTTTGAGATTCCACTTGTGAAGCTAGCAGAAGTGGTTCTGTCTGGTGTAAAGCTGTCTTCAGTGGAACTTTCTGTTGTGGAGCTCTCAACTAATGATCTGGCTATATCGTTGTCTGGAGAGATGTGAACAGTCGATCCATCTATGTTGAAGCTGTCTGTACCATAGCTTTCAGTAGTTGGTAAATCAGTGGTTGAGTGATCTACAGTCGAGCTATCAGCCGATAGGTCAGCTACATCAGACTTGTGTACTGTGGTCCTGCCTATGATGGAGGTGTCTTCTGTCAAACTATCCGAAGTGGTTCCAGAAAAAGTTGAGCCACCTACAGTGAGCATTTCTCCAGTAATCATCTCTGCGGTTGAGCCATCCACTATAGATATGTCAGTAGAGGAGCGCTCTGTAGTGGTGTCCACTGTTGATTTGTCTGTGATTAAAGTTGAGACAGTTGAACTGTCACCAACTGAGCTCCTTGAAGTAGATTTCTCTTTAGTAAATTTGTCTCCAATAGTGGTGCCTACAGAATCTCTATCAGCAGTTGAACTGTGTGTTTTGGTTCTGTCTGAGATGGTCGCAGTTGACATGACATCAGATGAAATTTTATCAGTGACACTGTCTGTGAGAAAGCTGTCAGTTGTGGTGATATTAGTGGTTGAGTGGTCAGATATCAAGTTTGTAACATCAGAACTGTCTGCTGTTGTACTTTCTGGATTTGAGCTGCTCACTGTTGAGCCACGAGTAGAGCTGTCTATAACGGTAATACTTGCAGTCAACTCATCTACAGTAGATATGCGCGCATCTGGGCTCTCTGTGGTGAACTTGACTTCAGCAGAGGTGTCAAAAGTTGATTTGTCTCCAATGAAGCTTGGGATGGTTATACTGTCACCGATTAAGCTGCCTGTAGTTGATAGTTCTTTCGTGGAATATCCATTAGTGCTGCCTACGTTGATTCTATCAGAGGATGAGATGTCTGCATCAGTGGTTTCAGCAGTTGGGGTGTCATCAGATGAGAAGCTTACATTAGATCCATCGCATCTGTTTGTTGCATGAGCTGTCGCCATACTTTGGTCTGTAGACTCAGATTTTCTGCTCATAGTTGAACTAGGGGTGACAGGAATGTCATCCCTATTTTGTGTTGTATCTGATTGTATAGCATCGGTTGCAGTTTGATCAGTTATGATTATATAGACAGGGCCTTCATCTTCTCTGTTGATGTTGTCTTTCTCTGTTGTACCAGATTCTCTTGCAGTGATAGTGGATGGTGTTGAGTGTGTCTTGTGTCCAGCTGATTCATCTATATTCAACGAGGTTGTTGTAGCCAATCTAGTTGTTGTTTGATCGTCACTTATAATTGAACTGCTGTATATCCTGTTGACTTCTAATGTAGAAGAACTTGCACGATCAATATCAGCAGTAGATGAAGAACTTGTTGTGCCATCAATGGCTTCAAGTGCTGCTTTGTCTGTTTCCTTGCTATACAATGGAGAGTCAGTCAGAATAACATACACCAATTCACCCTTTGCAGGGGAATTTGTCAATTTGTTGGCGGTAAAGCTAACAGAACCTGATTCGTGATCTTCATGGGCTGTTGAAACCCCATTTTCATTAGGCACATGACTTTCTGAAGATTGTATTGTCTCAGTCGTGGTGTATGTGTTATCACTAGTAGTAGCTTGATAAGTTATGTCTTCTATTTGCCTAGTAGAATCAGTCTCATTGAGATTCTGGGTTGAGGAATTTTCATAATCCATTGATATAGTTTGTGATTGAGTCACAGTTTTTGTTATTTCAAAGGCAGACTTTGTACTTTGAGATACTGCTCCATCTTGATATTGAGCTGTAGAGAGGCTGTATTCCTGAGATGAGTTTGAACCTTTTAACGCAGCCTTTTCTGATATAGATGAATTACTATTTTTGATGTTATAAGTGAGGTTATATGCGCTACTTATCAGAGTAGTGGAATTGTTAGCTGCTTCCTCTGCGGTGTCAGCACTGAATAATAACATTCCATCCTCCTGAGTGACCTGTAAGAAGAGGATGAATAGAATTTTCAACTTATTTTTTTACTTAATTTGTGCGCTATGTTTGTGCACCTACATATTTCATGCTTTGCTTGCGTGTGACATACCAATATGTATATGGTCAGTCATTCAGAGGCTGTTTCAGATAGTAAAGATTGCTCAAGAATATCTGACTGACTTATGTTGCCCCCTTACTCCCCACAGAGAATATTACAAGGTGAAAATTATAGCACACACTATGCAATTGTGATAGCTTATGATGAGGACAACATTCCGATTGAACATAACTACAATTCGATAATGAACTACATGGGAAATACAAATTATTTTAGTAATATCATAATTATAGTTTATTTCCAAGCCAAACACCATAGGGCTTTTTTTGCAATAGAATGACCATTTCTGGAGTAATATCGGCCATAAGGAGTAAGTTCATATGGCCTGCTGGAGCCAAATTCATTCCCAAAGATTGCTGACTACATCAGTTGACAAACATTAATCCCACAAAATTTAATTTTCATAGTACATTATTGCTGAATGGTAAGGGAAAAGTGGCGTATAATGCTAAATTTCGGAGAGTCTGATTCAAGTGAGTTGTCATCTCTCAAAAGTTGAGCAGACAACTTCAGAAATGAAGACAACAACTTTTAATTTCATTCAGGAAGGCAGCATTAGCTACCAGCTGTTAGACATTCATTTCATTCACAGTATAACTCAGTCCTTGCCTTGCTCACACACAGGGAAAAACTTTGAAATTGAAAAGATTCAGCTTCTATTTACTGGCATCAAGTAAAATCCATCAAACAGCATCAATGTTTAAGGGGACTGTAATCATACTGATTAATTTCACAAAGCTTCTGCTATACTAGGAGCTAAGTCTGAAGAATGATCACACCGCCATGGCAAGCAAAGCAGTAGAAGGGCGATAAGGAAGATTGGAATGTTCAATAAACCTTTCCAGTTCAGCTGTGTCAAATCTTCAATTATATATACCTTAGAAAGAAGATGAATTTTGACCTGACAATAATTTCTATGAAGTTTGCTCTTATAAATAGAAATACTAAAATTACAGAGTTTTTTACACCTAAAGAACTCTTTTTTTTTAGCAATCTGACTAGGCTCAGTTATTTAATAACACAGTACTGTGTTATAACTTGTCAAATTTACTAACTCTAACCTGGTCTTTGAGCCTCATATTTTGCAGTTATCTTATCTTACCTCTAGCATTATCTAGTACCACGGCGCGCCTTATAGCGAGTTATGCAAATTTACTAATCTCGTCAGTTTGCGGGTTTTTCACGTTCCTATTATTCTAAATAACTGAAGAGACAAGTGGTCTTTTCACAATTCCCACCCTTCCGCCCTGAATTACTCCCTTATGTTACTATATTTCTCAGTGTGTGAAAGGTGACTTGGGTGCATGTGTAGTTGGTGCTAAATTTTCCGCCTTTTCTGAAGTATTGGGGCTGAATTTCCTCCTATAAAGTCCTTGCCCTGCCTATGCTGCTCTCCAGCAACTTACTGTACTTAGTTAAAAGTTTTATTTCTAACTTATTGGGGGTTAACCAGGAAATGGCGTATTAGTCGCCCCCCTCCTAAAGCGGAACCCCCAGCTATCTTGTTAATCATTGAGGTAAGAAGAAATCTATTGTATTTCCTTATTTCTGGGAAGATGGAGTTTGGACCTTCGAATTAACTCATAATATAGACCAGACTTCACTATCCGAGGATGTCGAACAACAATAGCACCAATCTCGGAGGCCTTTCGTACATTTAATCAAATATCATTGATATGAATCAATGGAAGTACACACAGTATGGCTATCTGTCATGGTATTCCATCAGTATAAAACTTGTATCCGGATCTAGCTCAAGATCTGGCAGCTTATAAATAGTTTAACTTTTGCCAGTAACAGTTCAAAAATTTAGGCAAGCGGCTTCTACAAGTGGTCGGCTGTAGCATAACTGAACTTGTGGACCCATCGAAGATTAGGAATGGGGTCTAGTAACTACACCCGAATTGCCATATGCTTGTTCAGGGTCAGACACCCTCCCCTAATTCATGAATAGATATCAGTGCAAAATACAGTTAAGAGAAATCCTCAAGATTTTTTGTCATATCCAAGATTCAAGCTGTGCTAAATATGATATCCAACTTCAACTTGCAGATCTGTATTCTATGAATTCAAATAAATCAGTAGCTTTGCTGGCCTCAACCACTCCTTCCAGATATCAGTCTTCAAGTATGACCCGTCAGACCAAAAAAGTTCTACTAAATGGGTAAAAGAGCGAGTCCTGTGATCGGCCCTTGATCTCTCATTGATATACTGGCTATCAATAACATAATTGTTATAAGTTGACTGGGAGAGCTCAAGCTAGTCGAGAGGAGTAAAATAATTCCAAAAGGAGATTTTCATCTTTTCATTCATGTTTGAAACTTACTGAACCATACTACTATATATTGATTAGAGAAAATTTGAATTAGCTTTCATGAAGTCTCCCAAAAACTAGCAAACATTTCTTACTCTAGGGTATATAGTAGTTATTCCTAATCCTGCTTCAGCATTAAAAGCCATTAGGCTGCTGATAATTCTTACCTGAGATGTAACTCTCCCACAGGAGAGGAAAAGTAGAAGAGCTTGTAACGATCTGCTCACCCTCCAGTCCATACTTCTATCCCTCCCTCTACCAGCAGGACGCAGTCATCTGAGGTAAATATTATAACTTCTCACCAGATCCTCCTGTAATATAAGTATGTCACAATGAGGAAACATATAGATGGGTGAGCATAGAAAAGGTGTATAGGCCCTATATGTGCGAGGTTAATTATTTTTGAGAGACATTTTTATTGAGAAGAGTTGTCCTATTTGGGTTTAAAGCTCACCGTAAAGGCTGTCTGTTTTGATACTGCTGTAATATGATGATCACATGTTAACATAATTTTACGGGTTATATTCATGGTTTACTAAAACTCATTTCTCTCCTAAGGGCCGCAAGACAGGAGCGGTTATGAGTAACTATTGTGCTGGGAGTACGGTCGTTTTTTAATGGCATAGCACATCATTGACATCTTCAAGAACTCACAAGACTATGGGAAAGGAAAATATCACTTGTTGCACTATTTCTGTCCCATTGTGGTTTGAGCCTGGACTCATTCTAGACAATACTGAAAGGCAGCAGGAATGCTGAGACATGAAAGCGAGTCAGCACTGGACTGCAATACGCTGTCATGATTCATTTATCAATGCACCAAATAATGGTGGAGCAGCAGCGGCAGGTCAAATTAAGTGATGATGTTTTGTGGTGACAGCAGTATTCTTATCTCTAGTACAATCTAATAGTATGGGAAACCAGTGCTGTCTACATGATAAAATACATAGTGATTTAATTAAGACAAAGGCACTGTCAGCACACGATTACATCACTGACAGTAAAGCCATTTATACCGCTGGTAAACAATAGATGCCCTAATCTGACAGCTGCAGCTCAACAAGCCTTAGAAACTTACAGCCACAATGTAAATTACGTGGTAGAGTATGAGGGTTGCCCCTATCTGGTAAGTGAGTGAATGTAGGCTAAAATTTACCAGATTTTTGATTTTAGAGAAATTTGCAGGAAATTCCTCAAATACAATATGGATGTTTGTGCACTTACTCTACAAGGTTCAGTTGTTTCATAAGAATCAAACTGGTCTTCTCTGCAGGCTACAGCTCGCAGTGTTCTATCTTCTATCTGAAGCTGTCGGCTGGTTTTGTGAACACCTGAAATATGTGAATGAAGTTTATGTGAGAGAGCAGTTAACAGGTTATATAAGCGAGGTCATCAGATAAGAGACAGCATCACAATAAATCGGTCGTAGCTCTGTAGCACAAGATGAATCACAAAACTGTTTCCAGTAAAATCATCACTTTGATATTTTCCCATGAACTATGGGTCCAATGGAACAAAAAAGATTGGCATAATTGTTGGTAAATCCCAATAACAAAGGGATCAAACAATACTGTTTGTGCCATGCATCAAGTCAGCAATAAACAGAGATTAACTGTTAATTAGGGATGTACTATGTAGTCTAATTAAAATTTATCTACACGCTGGTACTCTGACAACAAGCCTGCAACACCTACAAAAAAAGTATAAAAATACAAGACAAAATCAGCAGCAATGCTGTCCACAAAAGTGCCCGGAAGAGAGACAACACCATCATTAGATAAGTTCTGCCATCTGGAAATAAATCTAGCCTATTTAAGCATAAAAGTACATGAAAAATGTGATGACAGACAATTTTTGCCAAATTAACATGCACTGGATTTTATGAATGGGCTGTATGAGGGAAAGCAGTGATAGGAAAAGGCGTCAGATCATAGACATAGACTTAATAATTAACCGTAAGTCTATGGGCAAAACCTTTTATTACGGGAAGCTGAAATATAACATCAAGGCCTCAAAACCTCCTTATTATTTTTAAAGATGTAGCTAACAGACTTTAATTGTAGCACTTTTTTAGCAGCTTACAGATCTGAAATAGTGCGGAGTGTTTGAAACAGAACCTCTACAAATGATAGGGCATAAACTAATAAATTCTTTATGGTTGGGCAAAAGGGGTTTGCTTGTGCCTTTCAAATCTTGCAGATTAATGAATCTGCATTTTTTTCAGCAGTCATAATTGTGCTCCATTAATCTAAATGTAGGCTTTTGTCTTGCAGTAATTATCATTGCAGGTTTGATACACCAATTACAGAGTAAACACAACAGGGAATGATGTGATGATAAAATGGTATGGCTGGTAAACAAAAATTAACATGGCTTTTAGTGCTAATGAACTCATTTCTGCAATTATTTGAGGTTGATGATTGACACATTTCATCCATAAGTAGAAACAATGAGAGAACCAATCTGAGATGGGCTTCCAATAGATAAATTGTTGTGCTGATGACATTTACACATCACAGCGTGAGGGGGGAGGAAATTTAAGAACAGTTGAAGTTATTTTTCATAACATGGAATTGGAAATTTACCACAATTACAATATATGCACCCTCAGTTGAACATAGCTAGGCAAGGCAAGAACTGTAAAATTAGTACAGTTACTCCCAAAAATATCGGGTTAACAAATCGCAATGAAATATTACCACAGTTACATTATTCCCGCCCCCACAGCCTTGCATAGTAAAGCAAGATCAGAGAAAATCAACAACAATCCTACCCAAAATATGATACTAGTGCTCACCTGTTAAACAATAAATGTTGCCGAAGAAACCTTTTCCAAATACAGTCAAAAGAATCAATAGCCTCCAGAACAGAATATCCTAAGTTCACTAGCGTGCAGTGCAGGAGTGATTGTAGCCTGATGGTACAATGGTCAATATTAGATAATAAGACAGAAGTCCAAGCGTACTCTACAGTCTTATGGGCTAGGCTAATTAAATCACAGCATGTATGTGATCACCAGTACACAGCTGCCCTGCTGTCAGAGCTCTGTTCTGATTGGCTTAGGGCCATGAGGATAGATCGGCTATCAGTGTGTGTTGTGTGGAGTCTGCTTATTTGTAACCCAGTGTTTCACAGATAAGATTAAATTCAAATGGCTTCAGCTTGGAGCAAAGATGATCATGATTGATTTCTGATTTCTGGACAATAAACTAACTCGCAAGCTTTCTCAAGATAAAGTTATAGCTCAGGCCACTTTATTTTATAGAAGATATGGATAAACACAAATTTCATTCCCTGAAATATAAGGATTATCCAGGCTGTTTTAATATAAAAAAAACAGAGGGGTGGTAAAAAGATTTTCTTGAGTAATAAAACAACAAAAAAGGAACCCTGAATCACCAAACACTTCTGGTAGACCAAATAGCTTACTATCCATGTTAGAATCCTTTACATAGAGGAGGGGTAGGCAGGATAGGACGTATAGCCATCTCTGTCTGCTCAAATACTCGATAAAATAAGTCAAACTTTCCCCAGATTACGCCTTTTACCTCACAGTCCTGACCAGTGGTTTCCGGTGTATGATAAAATCCGTTAAGGTTGGAGTTGCTACAGCTATCAGACCACCTACAGAATATAAAACAGTCTATCAAACGATCAGTCTCCATCCTCTCTGGCCTAGTTCTGTTTTGCCAGTATATATTTAAAGTCAAAGAAGTGTTTTCAACATTGTTTTAGATAATGCAGAGACGAGCAGGCAGGCAGAACAGGCAGGGTTACAAAAGCACACAAATGACACAAACTTAATTGTTTGTATACTGAGGCCATGATAAAAACAGCCAAAAATATATTATTATGTGGTCAGCATGAACAAATTCCTAACTCTAAATACTGATCAGCTCTCCCATATGCAAAAGTCATTGATACAACTGTTGATTGCTGAGACTATGGAACTTATTAAAATTAATTGCAGTAAGGGTTGATTTTGAGAACAGAAAATCACTGCTATTTGGGTTTAACTTCATCCCATACAAAGGAAGGGTAGGTCTGACAGGATAGTTGTACAAAATGGCAAGGCTGTCTAATCCACTCAGACTATCACTAGCTTTCTAATCCACTCAGACTATTGTTTGTGTACTTGGAGCACTTTGCCTGAGTTTGAACAGTGGTAGTGGAATTGTTATCAATGTCACAGCCATTATAAAAGTTGAATGCCACCTACTGGGTCTAGTCAGAAGTTTTTATTCATCAGGAGAAATGTCAAGGCATTTGATCTCCTTGTTCATACAAAATTCCTGTCTTTGACTTGCGTGCAACATCACATATCTTTCATCTCTCGGTTGTGGAAAGTTTAAAATTATGTAAATTATTGAACAAAACGAAACAGCGTTTGTCAAATATTAAGCCATCAACTCAGAATTTCGAATATATACCAGTATGCAACTAATAGATAATAAACTTAAGTGACCCCTTGCCATCAATAATGAGTCTGGTCTTTTAATGAGTTTAGAATATTGGAAATGATAAAAAGTGAAACTGAAGCTTGTCTTCAAAAGTAATGCAATTAGCCTGAGACACAAACACCCCTCTCGTTAGGGGCACCTGTTCTAAGAACACTGTATTGTGTTACAACTGTGAAAAGTGCAGCCCTAAGATATGCACAAAAATCGAGGGAATGTGATTTTGTAGCACAAGCAGTGCAATATAAACTACTGGTGTAACTACTAGCTATACTTAAAATAAGCTATCTTGGTGTGACATAATGTTGGCTACCACTTATGTTAGCTAGCTTATGGGAAGAGAAGAGTGTGATTAGATTTTAGCTAGCAATATTTTTTTCGCTATTTTCCGCCAAACTTTCCCTCTCAAAAATACTTTACTCCTCTCGGGTATTGTACAACAGGTGATCATGCCGAATGTCGAGCCATAATACAGGTTTAAATAGACATCCATGTACGTTATATTGTATCAATGTTCTAACCAAGCAATCATCAAAAAAATACTGCACTGAATTTCATTGGAAAAATATTCCTATTTTTTTGCTATCGTCAACCCATGGCCTTTCCAATTCCAATTCCTATTCGGTAGCAATATGGATATCACTTTTATTCATCTCGTATCTAAAGTCAGTGTTTGACATAAGCAGTTTTATAAACAGTGATTCAATTGACCAACCAATCAATACTATCCTACAGTAAATTGCTCAATCCTCGCCATTGGAAATATGGTTCAATTTTGAATCAACTTTCTGTAAAATATTCTCAATGATGATTTATGACATGGGCGAATTCAAATAAAGAATATGCTAGGTTTTTTTTGTGAATAAATCAAATACTTATCAGGTCGCTAAATTTCAATCCATGCATCCATCCATCCATTATCTAGATTAATACGAGGCTATGTACACTGGGTAAACATACCAGGCGCTCTCATCTATAGAACAATCAGCAGCTTCTTGTGAGGCAGAAGGCTTGTCACTTGTTGTGAACACAGAGCCTGATCGAGAGCTCAGCATATCACCTGTCAAATATGAAAACCAGCGTTTTATTATTAATGTGCGACTATGTAAATGTTTTCTGGATTATTGTGCTGTATACCCATATGTAGGGAGCTGTTTACCCATATGTAGGGAGCTGTATACCCATATGTAGGGAGCTGTATACCCATATGTAGGGAACTCCATCTTGAAGAAAATTTTCATTGGATTTCAAGGTTGTTCAACATTGATATGAGAATATTGCTAAATCATAGTTTTAGGCAATCAGCAGAATTTGGCTTATATAATCTCCAAAATTTCACATATTGCATAATTTTGGGCCAACTGCTAAGCCTTTCTTGAAATTATTTTTATATAGTACTACTACCCAGCCTCTAACTGTATAGGAGTATTGGTACAATTTCTTACAGCAGAGTAAAGTCTTAGACAAGAAATGCAGAAGTAACACTGGACTGGACTGGACTGGACTGGACTGGACTGGACTGGACTGGACTGGACTGGACTGGACTGGACTGGACTGGACTGGACTGGACTGGACTGGACTGGACTGGACTGGACTGGACTGGACTGGACTGGACTGGACTGGACTGGACTGGACTGGACAAGATTATATATTTGTAACAAAAGATGAAACAAAGAATATAAACTGAAAATTTCAGTTTATTGAGACAATTCATGGTTTCGTTGACCCTTTAGTAGAAACCCAACAATACATCCCCACAATGCGACTTCAACCTTGAGAAACCTTGAGAAACCACTTGCTTGACTTCCATGTGATCCCAAAGGTAGCATTATGGGATATTTTACAGGTCATTGATTGCGTGTTGGACAGCCGGTATTTTTGGCATATGCTACCTGGGCTCTACTTCATAATCTTGATGAGTTTTCTATAATTTATTGTAGGCTTGACTGCAACCTAGTCCCAGACTATGTGGCTGGCCTTAGTTTTTGTTTACTTTCTAACTTCCAACTTCTCAGGTTAGTATATATTTTTTTAAACATATTTCAATAAAAGAACATTGCGAAATTGTCACTGACCAGCGTTTCCCGAGTATCCACCCACAGACAGTTTGAACTTCTCAGTATTTGGAGCTAGCTGAAACTTTGAGTACTGTGCCGTCATCTTGGCACCGTTAGTCTTTTGTAGTGTGAGGAGCAGCTCACTGTCAGCAGCGTTAGTCTGCTGTGAGATACGATCATTACCTAACCAGAACTCATCGTCTACACTACCAAACCCAGCTCTGTATGCAGACCAGTCTCGGAGAAAATCCAACTCTCCATCATTGCGGCGCTGAAATACCTACAACAGAGAATCGTCTCATACTGATGTAGTGTGTCCAGGTTATAAGATAGGGAGTGGTCAGGCTTGTGTCCTTGTTATCATCATGCAGATCGCTATCATAGTAGCCCAATGAAAGCAGACACAGACAACATGTTACATTCACTATCAGCTATAAAATGCCGTGCGAGAACTTTTACCTACCATCCAGCCACCTCCATTGCTCTCCTGATCGCAGTAAACTTTATATCCTTTAGTCGGGGCATCAGCGGGGAACACTTCATATGTTCCAGATGTGTTCTTACCAAGGCACATAAGGTCTACACAATTCTCTGGCTTTGTGGGAGCATTTGAACAATAGTTCAAAATCTTATAGTCTGGTTTCTGAAATAAAGACAGAATCTATTCATACTCAACTGTCATTCTTTTTAAATATGCTAATGGTCGTTTGTTTGTTTGGTCACCCAGGGATTTATACTAATATCACTGCTCTTGCTATGCTGGATGGAAGTTTTGAAATGTTAACCAACATTCTTACTGGATCTCCCCATAAATTACCATGGCTCTTATCTGAAAATTGACCATGTTGATTGTAGACAATTTTCAATTGATTTCGCTCAGTTTTTAAATTATGCAACCAGTGATGTTGAATGGATAGAAAAAGAGAATTCTAACGACCATGTTTTGTGTATGTTGCCATGCTGAAAATTCACTTACGAGATGCAAGACATACAGAATTAAATTTGGAGACTCAGTCGATAATCATTAAATAACTGGAAATTAATTTAAGTGTTTTCTTTGTAAAAAATCCTTCCCAATACATTGTCTTGTATTTGAGGAAACGATGTAATCTAGTGATTACTGTAATTTGACTCTCCCTGGTTTCAAATTTTCCAAATAGTGAAAGTTAAGTTTCTACAACACTTTCCCACCTGAGGTGTAAGTCAGTACTCTTGTTGAAGTATGATAAGACGGCATCACTTACGCTTGACGCAGAAGACAGTCCCAGGCTTACCGAGCATTGATAGATAAGATAGTACATGAGAAGGGCCATGCGATGTGCCATGTTGAATGTCGAATCCTTCTTTGTCTCCGTGAATCCTCTCGTCTGAACAATGTTGAGCAACACAAAGCCCGCCAGGTGACACAGCATACAACTGAATGAGTTATGTCTGTCAGCAAGCCTCAGATGTGCTTTATGGGATTTTCGACACTAATTAATTAAATCTGTGTGCAGAACTGAACATCTTATTTCACAGTTTACTGACAGATTGGTAGGGAGGTTAATGCCATAAGTTCATGATTTATCTGAGACAAGGCAACAAGGCATTAGAGAGTTTTGTTACAGGTGTTATTATCATATGCAGGGAGTGTTTCAGCAGGCAGGCTGTCAATAACCTGCCCAGGACCTTCTATTCAGTCTGAGTAAAATCAATCAAGGAGTTATTAAGGGGGGTAGGGTGGAGATATACCTCCCAATCTGAAGCTGCCTAGATGCTCCTCAATTATACACATTAATTGTTACTTTGTTAAAATAGCTTTACTTTATACATGTATATATTTTCGTACTTTACAATATAATGTCAAAAAGAGAAATTCAAAAAAAATATTAAAACATTATTATATAGAGGGCAGATCCGACAACATTTGGGCTAAAACTATGGCTATGCTATGGTACTTTTCTTTTGATACCATTAATTCTTCCTTAATATTCCTTAACATCTTCCTTAAAATTCATAAGTCTATTGAAAATGACAATCAAATACCCAGAGTCGTTCATAGCTCAGTCCAAAATTATCATAATATCTGTATGAGTACATGTCAAGTCTAATTCCTGGTTCACTGAGTTTGGCCACCACGACACGTACCAAGGTGCCAGACTCCCACTGCAATATAACTTACCCTATAGCAGTAACTAGATGGATTATATTAAATCCTAGCTTGGCATCTAAGGGCTGCTTTGTACCTCTTCTTATTGAGTTTGGAGGTTTGAGGGTGCCTGATAAGCGTTGTAAGTACATACGATCTTACTTCATTAAACTGCACTTCTGAGGTGAACGGCACGGCCCGCTGGTCAGGCTTCACCAAAGTAAAACTAGAACACGCAGGAACATCAGAGAATTACAGAGAGAGGATAACAGCATGCAAAAATTTGTCTCCACCCTAAAAAATTGATGTAATAGACTAATGGGTTGGGTTGAGGATGATGGGTTTTCTAGGTCGTTCTATCTATCATCCAGGTATTTTGTGACAGATACAGCAAGTGTATTCTGCAGTTGTATGAAGATGCCCATATCTGATAGGTGATTTGGACATATTTAAACGATGTACCGCTAAAAGTGGAAATAAATATCCCTTCCGCTTTTCCATGTTTGTCTGGTTCCACTGATTTTGATCCCATTCCTGGTGCCATAACATGTCATATATCAACATTACTGACAATAACATAAAAATATGTATATACATATTTCATAGTTAATTTTCGAATACATGGTTTAGAGGCAGAAGATGTAAAATAGATTTTAGATTTTCTACGTCACCAATAGAAAATATGCCCAAATTTTAATTTCTTCACCATCAAACTTTTGCATCAATTTTCAATGATAGATGAGATAGACAAATTTATTTGAAAGTTCAGAACCAGGTGGCTATAAATAAATCCGTTAATTTTATATCCCATGTGTTATTACCTTGACACAGAGAAGTATAGCTCCAATGGTCGTCCTGGTAGAAGCTGTTTAGGTACATGTTTATACAGATGGTCTAGAAGTGTGCTCTCTGTAGAGTAGACATTACGTGGATGTCTCGCTGCAGCTCCAGCTCCTTGTTGTGCAGTACATAACTGACATCTCCCTACGTCTAAATGCTAAGAGAACAACAAATTTGTACAGTATACACCCTCTATGAGGTGAACGTGAACGATCTGCCATTACAAAAGTATAAATATAAAAGAGCACTTAAAAATTAAGATTACGCCATTACCAGGTGTATCTCCCATTGTGAGAGTCAATTGAGTCAAGGTAACCAATATGTGCTTAACACCAGCCCCTGATTCTGTAAATTGACATTAGGTTGTTTCACCCAAGTTTTCCAGAATAATTCCATCAATTGATGCTAATTGATCAGAGATATAGAGTTATTAGTACATAACTTGACCACTGTGGTAAGAAGGACAGAGAACAGACTAAAACCCGATCACTTACCTCCCTAGTTTTAGGAGTAAACATATGATGCTTCATCCCGGCCATGTGGTTATATAGTTGGTGTTTACTCTCAAACTTATCTCCACATCGATGACAGATAACCTGTCTCTTATCCTCGACAGCCACACGATGTGATGAAGTGTGCAGAAAGTTGTAAAAGTTCACCAGACAATCCTCTGAAATGTCACAAAATATCATGTGAACTGTTTTATATATAAATATAAAAAGGAGGTTCACAACCCACCTAATAACAAGGATAATGCTGAGGGCGGCGGTGAACATGATTACGTTTCAAGTATTTAATGGCTCCTCAATTCAATCATGTCATGATAAAAAGTTGATATATAGGGAGTTATGACCTCATTGAACTTAAATAACAAAGAGGGAACAACTACAAATCAAAGCAAATGATTTACATTGCTGTTTATGCCATTGAACAATGGAGGAAGTTTCCTCGCATGAGAAGTGCGTTTGAGCTTACCAAACTTGGTTTTGTGTATAATTTGTTGATGTATGACATTAGTAAAAGGCTCGGCAGAGATAAATCCACAGCCAGCTACAGCACACATACACAGTACACTCTGGTAATCATAGTCAGCGTTATAATATACACAGGCGTGATGTACTGATAGGATAGAAACCTCCTGCAAACAAGTAATTAATAAAATATATGAGATGGTAAACAATTAAAGTATATCAAACAATCAGTATACAATTCAAGTGTGATTCAACACATTTTAATATTAATATGTAAAATATTGAAATAATGAAATAGCCTCAAACAAAGATGCATAATGCTCAATTGTTCAGATTAAGAATATTTTACCCGACAAAAAATCATGCATTTCAAAACAATGGGTCCCTCCAAGAGGCAGTTGGATAGCACTACTAAGGATAGAGTTATGCATTATTATCCTAGTCTTCCTGTAAATACTTAACCACTCTAGATAACTGTTAGTGATACTTACCCCCGTGACTGGATGTATGCTGGTATTGTACACACTGATAGAGGGATGTCTGAATGTGGACATATGCCTGTGACAGGCAGCAGGCATATCTCCCAGCGGTACGTGACACAGATCACATACGTACTGCTGAAAGAGACGAGGAGGTGCGCTCAGCGGAGCGTGACCACCGACTAACTCCGGGGGAGGGGTGGGTATAAGAGGTGGTACACCAGTAGTATGTGTCAGAGGAGTGTCCCTGGATTAAAAAAACATCAATAAAATAAACACAGTATTATCATAAATGCGGTGTTGGAGAGAATTTAAAAAGGACAAAGTATGAGAGAAACAATCACACAGTTGACCAGCGAGAACATCTTATATCATGATTCAATGTATACAATGTATAATTGCATGATTTTGAACTCAATTTCCACATTCATATCACAGCCGCTTTTGATCTCCAGAAATAAGATATACATATACAATTTCTCTCAGAAAATATGGCGTCACTAATGAGAATAACTTGGTTACTATGAGTCTGTTTGATACCATAGCTTACATATGATCGTGTGGTCCAGTTGGTTGATTGACCAGATTCTTCTTTGACTTCTCCTTCTGCAACTCAACCTGAAGTTTGGCGTAGAACTCATTCTGATGTATTATATCAGCAAACTGGATAGCTGTCTCTGACTTTAATAAACGATATCTGAAAAAATTAAAAAAAATATGAACAGCTGATCAATCAGTATTCAATGACTTTCATTTGATTTAATTTCAAAAAATAAAATAACTCAATCTATAATATATATACAGCTGGCAGTGGGACAAGTCCTAAGAACTGATGCATCTGAAGGGCACCAACACTCCTATGAATATTGTTACGTGATAGAAAAACAGTAGAAGTGTTATCAGTGAGGTGTAGATTCTCTCAATCCCCCTTCTTCAACTACATCTGCCACTTGGGGAAATGGATGGTCATCAAATTATGTATAGCTCTAAGACAACTAATAGAGGCTTCATCTTCGGAGTTGTCACATATAGGGCAAATTATTGGCAAACACTGATTTTCAAAATCAGATATGAAAACAAGGAAATAGGTGAAATAGTGCTTCTATTTAAACAATAATGACATCATTACTTAGCCCATCAATATCAATCCCCGATTTTGACGATCAGTTTCTGCACATGCTTTACCCATTAGGTGACATTGCTGAGATGGAAGTCTCATTTCCCTGAGTGGCAGCATTAGTATGAATAAAAGAGGATGTAGGTGAGGTGGAGTCATTGATATGAATATATATATCAGTGGGTGGATTTTGTGTCCCTCCAGTCAGCATGGTTGCTGTGAGATAAAACTTATGGGGTCTAGCCTCAGCTTTTTTTTTATATGACAATTTATAGTAGCTTACTCAGTGATCGCCCTGTTGATTTATTTATTCTAGTAGTTCCAGCTCATATAGGTCAGCTTTTGCTAATCATATAAACATTTAGTGACACCAATACAATTTTCTGGTATGCTCTTACTTCCTAAAAACGATATGTACGGCATCTACAAGTGGGTCTTTCTTTGTGTGATGCTCATTTCTCAGGTGGACTAGAAGCTGATGGCCGGTTACAAACACCTTGTCGTCACAGCTTACACAGAACGCCACAGACATCTCCTGGTAATGATAAGAATGTCCATAATTTAGAACAGCACTGAAATTAAATAGGGCGGTCCAATAAGACCTAGTGTATATTCTCCACCTATACATTCATATGGTGCAGATATAATTCTAAGATTGATTGCGGAAGTTAAATTGGTGATGAGGGACTTGCCAGTAGTTTAGTTGTATATGACTTATTTTACTTGATACAGAGAATTTGAGAAGAAATTGAAAGATCCTGAGGTATTTCTAAAAGCTTCAAATAGTAGAGAGTTCAAATTCACGGAATAACAGAAATTGATGATTATCATAGTTATGCATAACAATCACTTAATCTCCCCGCTTCGATTTGTCAAGTCAAATGAAACGCTTACTGATTCAAACAATGAGAAAAGGTCAAGAATCCCTTTATAAGCGAATTGGTAACCAAATTAGAAGAAAATCCATACGAATTAACAAAGATCATCATTACAATTCAGTTTAGTTCTTACCTCACCGCCTGCTTGTGCATTCTCAGACGTCCAGGGCCAGTGTGATTTCTCGTCCATGTGTTTAGCGGTGCTCTTAGCCTTGCTGCGTGTGAACTTACACTGTAGACACGGGAATCTGTTCTTACTGAATACTTTCACCAGATGGGCATAATCCTGATACACTGTCACAGGCGGACCTATAGCCTTGTAATACTGACACACCTCTATAATAACATAATCATAATAAGAGTTACCACTGTATAATAAGCATTGACCATGCCCATAGTTACTAACAATTAATAGAAGTTGTCTTATTTTATGTCATGAGGGCACGATTTATTAAATTATGAAAGCAGACAGTTGTTGATATTGAATCCCTGATTGAATCGCCACAGACAGTGATGTAAATGAAGGGTGACCATTTTTACGGACTTACTCTTATATTAGATTGGCTGGTTTAATAAAATGAAGGAAAGGACGCAGGAAGTTGGTTCAAACCCACGATAACTGACAGAGAAATATTTATTTATATATATTTTTGACTTGAGAAATAACAAAGTAGTACTAAAATTTGTGAGACCTTAGTTGTGGCTGAAAATAAATTATCATTAGATAGGTAAAAAAAACATTATATCTTAACATCAGGCCCAGATTAATAAGTCATGTGTTAACATCTTACTTTGGTTTTGTTTGATCATCTGTTTAGCAGTCTTCAGTGTGCCTTTATGCTCCTTTATGTGAGCATTGATGTGGAACGGTGACGTCATCAGAGCTCCAGTCATTACATTACAAGTTACACAGGCACAGATAATATCAGCTTCTCTCACTGCTATCTCCTTCTTCAACTTGACTACTTCCGCTTTAAACACTCGTTGATTTTGAGGTAACTGTGAAAGAAGCAGACTATTTAAAGTGACAGTGTGTGACATGAATATCTATATTAATATTAATAATAATATGAACTTTATTGAACTGATCAGTGCAGAGAAGCAAATAACATCATATTTTACAATTTGTAAAACAATGACTAAGAGATAAGGTAGCAAACAATGAAGGAAGGATAAAAACAGATGCTACATGCCTATACACAAAAATGAAAGCTTCATGTTACTTGGTCATACCTTATGTATCATTGTCGAAGTATTGAGAAAGTAGCTAGAGAAATAGTTAAAATTCAACAATTTTTAAATTATCCAAGAGCAGTGTACTTACCAGGGGAGGTCCTTGCACACTGTTAAGGCTCTGTGTCTCCTCTAGTTTTGGTATCTCATACAGACTGGCTGACATGTGACCATGAAGCTTCAGGTGGCCATCAGCTGTATCCAATGTGAGTTTGGTATGACAGAGATCACAGTATAAGACCAAGTCATACAGCTCAGAGTTAGACTTAAGTGGTGGAAGTTGGAGTTCACTCTCGATGTTAGTGTATGCAGCTACAACAGTTTACAAAATTGCAAATCATAGGGCTATTGAACAGCTTGTTTTAGTTAGCAGAAACACTTAGAATTCATTTAAAATTTCAGAACATCAAACTTTGACAAAATTAATTGCTCATAAGACTCAATGATGATGTTAAGTTAACTCACCGCTGGCTCTGTCAATGTAGAATCTCTCATTCTGTGGCGCCAACTGTTCTTCAGCATCATTCACAGGGGGACGTAAATCTCTTTTGATTGCAACAAAACTTCCGGTATCCTTACTTGTGGATGGCTGTGAAATGTTTGTTTTCCCTACTGGATTAAGCGGGGGGAGTCGGGTATTGTCTATTATGAAAGGTTGAGGCATGGACTGGCGTATATTTTTTAGAGCATTGCCAATTTCATCTGCTTCTTTTTGGGTTACAGGCTTAAAATTAGGGGTTTCATTTAACACATTGCGCCTAATCGGCTCACATCTTTCTTCTGTATCTGAATTATCAGACTGTGACCATTCAATAGAGCTCACCTCACCCTCTTCTAAATCTTCCTCACCTAAGCAATCATCTTCTGGTATTGGGGAATGGTCCGAAGATACAGCCTCCTTTTTATGAATATTTAAGTGCTTCTCATCACACTCCCTCTTAACCATAGTAGTCAATGGTTGTGCCTTGTTTGTAGGCTCTAGTTTAATGATTACGGATGCCTGGAAGCCAGCAGCTGCAGTCCTTAGTTCTCTCTTGATATTCTGTTTGCCCAGAGGGGATACTTCTTCTGATGCCCTCTTTTCATCTCCCTCTCTGGTACAAAGCTGATCGTCTTTGTTGTGTTTTTCTGACTTCCTTTTCTTTGCTTCAGGCTCTTCACTTTCATCATCTTCAGCAACCCACTCATCTATAGTTACTAAACCAGCCATATCAAACTCGCCATCACTTGCAATATCTTGCTCATCCTGATTGCTGGAAGACGCTGAATCACCCAAGGATTTCATACCTGCTGTATGAATAGATGTGCTAACACTGCTTGAGGTATCAGTACAAAGCTTGGTACTGTTGTCAGTCTTGGTAGCTTGGCACTCCGGAAGGTGGTCATCCGAAGGCCTAGGTCTGCGGCAGTTTGGGTTAATCATCGATGATAAATTTGGGTTTCCATACACTTTCTTCATCTTTTCTTTTATATCTTTGAAGATTGATTGTTCAGACACTTTTAGACAGGAGTGAGACGTAAAAAGGAGATTCTATGGTGTAGTTTGGTCTACAAGTGAACAGCATATGTACACACAAAAGCAAAACAGCCATTTCATCTTGATTTGTCGAATCAGCCGCTCTTAACTTTCACCATGACATAATGTTGATGGCGTACATCCACTCCTAGAAAAGACAAGGTCAGTAAAAGGCCGATGTAGGTAGGACTTTGAATTCTCGCAATTGCTCTTGTAATGAAAAACATCACCTTTTCCCTAATGAAGAGGGCCTTTGTTGTTTTTGCCAGTGAAAAAAAAATTACAACGTAGACTCATAGTCTCAAAGGCTCTAAAACACAGAAAGCTCATGACAGCAAGTCGGGTCTCTCTGAGACTAGTGACTAGTCATTAGTACTGATGAGGACCGTGTAAGTCATCACAGAAGCTTTCAGCCCGACAGGGTATCTCAAGAGGCAGCGATTGGTCAAACCCACCATCTCATTCAACTAGTTATTATGTGATGAATTTCAGAGGAGGGAAGAGAAGCAGGGGCATCAGTGGAGTTACTGTCCACCACCAAAGATCCATCTTTATCAGGGCAGCTCATGAGTGGAATGGTTGCCAACCAACAGCTTGCTTCTGAGCCTCCGCGGCCCCCAAACATCTAGGCCCAAAGCTGTTCAGTGTCAAGAATTGTTGCAAACCTGGAAACGTTTCACTGACTTATGTGAAACAAGTTTCCCAAGTCACAGCTTGATGCTGGTGACTATTATTATGCCGACGAAGGTAAGCACAAAAGAATATTTCCCACAAAAACATTTATACTTTTGAACTTTTTCCCAATCCAATTTATGTCAACCATCCCTCTCAAAGTTTGAGGGTGGTTTATCAAGTATCTAACTAGTGATTGAGTGTGGACATAACATTGGCTAACAAGAGGAGTTCCCTGCTATATACATATTATGTGTGGTTTTTCCCAGACACAAAAAAAATGTGGGTGAAGTCCATTTTCAAAATCGAATTGCTAATTAGCTCAATATCCTTCATCCGTGATCTCAGGCTAACGAACAAAGATTTGTCCATTACAGAGAAGACAACTACTATTAATTATAAATATAATCGCTTGCATCAGGGAGGGTGGGACCAAGGAGTTAGAGGGACCACCCTCCCTGCTAGTTGCTAGCCTGTCTTGACAAGCTTGTCAAGACAGGCTACCTCCCTGCCTGCAACAGGTTGAACCAGAGAGGTTGAGAGTGTGGGTGTCCCATCTCCATGGTTGAACCAGGGAGATTGGGTAGTCCAAACTCCCTTTTTTTTATTTGACATTTGCTGATACGTGTACTCTGCTTGCTCTACTCGCTTTCCATGCAAAAATTGGATTAGAAAATTATTGTTGGCTGATATTAATGCACATGTCGCAAAAAAAGCATCTTTTCTCCAGGCAGTATGATATTTTTATGGTGTCTGAGCCGACCTAAAAGGCATTGTTCAAGCAGAGAGAATTCTCCCTGGTTCAAGCAACTGCTGTATAATAATGTTCATCATCCGTATATGACTGCGTTATCCAATTCTTCGTGTGCGTACCAACTAGGGAGTCTAGATCATACTCCAGTTCTAGTTCAAGCGAGGATTCATCGCTCAACTCGCATATCCTTCCTATCCGATTTGTAATGGCAGGATAGAGGACTGGAAGACAGTATTTCGTTATGAGTGACACAAAAAACTTTAAAAAAAGCATGCAAGCTAGTGGCTTGGTACTTAGATAGGCCTACAGAAAGTTTTAACTATCTACATTCTTTGATTGGCTCTACTAATAACATTTTGAGTACTGGATCAAACATGTGCTTCTTGTCGATCTCTGTTCCAAGATGTTAAATAGTCTCACAAAAAATATATAACTGACCCATATAATAAAAGGCTAGGGCTAGCGGGTTTATCATGATGATAAGATTTGGTGATCCTTTTCCTTCAAGTCAGATAGATAGATATCCACTTTATTTTTACCGCACAAAATAGTACATGGTGACATGGCTATCAAAATAAGAGCGAAGAATACATAAAAAGCAAAGATCAATACATATTTAAAATGACTTTGATTAAGGGAGTTAAAAAAACTCAAACACCATAATTGTAAAAAATGTGTTGCTCATGCTCTCTGTTCTGTGACCCTTTATTAAAAAGTCAGTCAATCTGGCAGAGTGTCGGTGTTGACTCTGTCTAGATGGCACAAGGTTTGATAGGCGTATTGTATTATGAGCAGAGGTCAGCCAGGAATGTTTCTAGGGTGGGAAGCTGTGATGAACTGAGCCTCTCAGAATAATCGTCTAGCTTAGAAAATGTAACTTTGAGACATCGTCATTGTATGCCCTCCAGCTTATTTATGTCAAAGTCAGTGAGTGAGGGGAACCGACTTGACAGGCATAATAGCAGTAGTAATTAAAACACCCAGCATATGATCAGCGTTAACACCGACAGACAGTGATAAAGTTCAGTACCTTGGGGTGACTATTGACAGCGGACACACATATCAAAAAATATCTTCCTAAGCTAATGGATCCCTACAAGTGATGACTCTAATATTTGGGCAATTACTTACAAAATAGTATGTCTCCGATTCTTGATTTTGTGACACACACACAAATATATTGAACAGATAGAGAGTTGCTAAGCTCACAATAACTATAACATTCTTTTCTTTCTTCTGTTTAAATAGCAGTACCCCTTATGATGGACATTATTCAACCACTATATTTCAGCAATGCAACAACCATCACTGATATATATTATAACAATTAATTGTATATTTATATTTCGATGGCAACCATACTCAGAAGGAGATTACCCAGATGAGAGGTGAGAGAGTTATCTTCTGTTTACAGAGAAAAAGATAACTCCTAATAGAAGGCTGATATAGTAAAATGTTATATAGCTATGTATGTATTTAACATATTGCAAGACACAGCCACATCATGGCATGCGGTAACAGGTGCGACGCGCCTTTCTTATTACATGATCCATATTGTTTCCTTTCATATCATACTTATTTGGGCAATACCCAAGAGTTTCGCGTGGTGAAGTCTCTGCAAATGAGGTCCTTACTGATGATCATTCTGCTGTAAAGAGAAAAACACAGCAAATCAACTGGTGCAACTTGCAGAACAGTTTGAAACATGATCAGATTTCTATCACCCCACAATAAACAAAGTGAATGAAAAATAAAAGTTTTTTAATTCGACAACCATTAATATAAAACTAACTCATGATCCAACATGCAGTCAAACTCTATTGAATTCCTCTAAAATTGTCTTCGAATATTGACAAACTTGAAGTTGAAAATTAAATACCTGAGAAAGTACTCGTTTGGCCCACTTTTTAATGCCGGATCAATTTTGAACCCGAGACATTAATATAAACTTACCTCCCCACATAAGTCGACAATGAGGTCTAGGGTATTCTGCTGTTGTTGATAAAGATACATATTATATTCTAAAGACGTCATTATCTGGAAGAACTTTATAAGCGTCTCCTTTTCACTACAAATCAAAAAAAATTATTTACCCGAGAGGCCAATTTACCTTGTATGCCCAAATTAAAGTTACATGTAAGATAGAACAGAAGACAGGGTTTTGCGAAGATTAAAAGAGTCCAAATATCCTTAATCTGAAGACAGAAACGAGAAAAAGAAGACTGAAGGGATCATTCTGCTCAGCGTGAAAATTCTTCATGCACAATTTACCCTGACAGCAGGCTTCCCTGAACGACCTTCCAATTGTCTCAGAACTTATAACTTTTTTATTTTTGGTTCATTTTTGCACTCAAGTTACAGACACAGAAAATGTACCCAGACTGTGCAATCTCATCTCTCAGGCATTTGTTCATCCTTCTACCTACATGGGATCTACGACTTCAGGGTAAGCATCTTCAAACTGAACTCTCTTCTTTGCTGCTTTACCCTGGCTAGGTAAGCTTTCATCATCATCACCAGTCATCACTGTAACAACAGTAATGAATGCGATCAATCCAGAATCAATAGGGCAAAGTTTCTGTACTAGGATGGCCAGTAAAGAATGGTAAAGTTGAAAAATTGTAGAAATTCGTATGTAAATAAGTTACATACTAAAATGAATGCCCGAAGGTATGGTGTATTATTTGTTAAATTTGAACCACCAAAATGACACTCAGTATGCAAATAGAGGGTAAAATTATTTGCAGCCCTGATTGTGGTACCAGCTTGTAAGCAGGAGTAGAGAACCAACCTAATGGTAATCAGATTATTAGTGGCACCAAAGTTTAGAAAACGATTTTCTCACTGTATAGTTATTGGGGACTGAAAAACGATTAAAAAAGAAATTTCAACCCTGTATTGTTATGTGGGGGTGAATATGATTCTTACTGTAATTATCTTCATCATCATCCAACCTCACAGCCTTTCTATCCTTAGCTTCACCGTGGGCAGCATACAGAGTCAGCTGAAAGTTATCTACCAGTACCGCCACAAATAGACTAAAATTAAAAAGATAAATTATACTATATACTGAATGATCAACACGTAACAACAATATGTAGTGCCTTCCATTTATATCAAGTTTGCATCTGGAGTTGTTTCTACTCTACTGATCAAAGTCAATGCTGCAGACGAGCTGTACTTCATCAGCGGTTGGACTACTCGAAGTAGAATAACCCGGACACAGGCAAAATGGGAAAAACTAATAATCCAAGTTTAATGGAAAAAATAATTATAATTGGTTACATGTAAGATAATGGTGCAAAACAACCAAGGAAGAAAATTAAGTGTTTCTTATAGTATTAGATGAAGATAAGATTAGACATTCCAGGCAGTCACATGGCAGGGGAATGAACCATAGGGTGATCCCTCTTTAAACTGACTTATCAGAAACTTACTTGAGGAATATCAGGAACTCAATGACTATATATGCTATGAGATATATAATGATATGACCTGCACCTAAAATAAGAAAAAAATAATGTATCAGTTATGTTATGTTATACTGCAAAACTTGGCTCAAAAGTCGGCCAAGCTAGTTAGTAGGTTGGATTACCATCATAATTTACAACAGGGTCATCAAACTCATGTTTCTTTTCTCCTCCAAATAACTGATGCGTATGTAAGATGGCAGGACCATGAATATAGCTAAATATAACCCTGCACTATTCCCAAATCTTTTCTTACGCAGACCCTTAAGGAGAAATATAACATTGAGTTATCTTTAGTAGCTAGTGTTGGATGCCTTTAATGTTAGCTGACACTAATTCCTCATTAGACAAGTTTGGAAGTTTGTATAAAGTAAAGAGGTTGAGTAAATTTTAGCTACCCTTGAACTTCATCATTTGATCTCTGTGCAAAAACACAAATTTTCCTCCTACAGATTCATTTCTCAGCTAGGTTATTACTTAATAATTATTAAGTCTATGGTTATAACAATAGAATGGTCATGCCCAAGTGCACACTGTGCTGAAGTTATGTAGACTTACTGGGGTCAGCTTTCTTCACATCTTCGTAGATATAGAACCAGTCATCCAGTGTGAGAAGCTGGAAGAGAGTAAACAGAGCTAACCAGAGGGAGCCGAATCTAGTGGGGTCAGCATGTGAGTACATTCCTCGTCCGATCACAGCAAACATGTCTGTTATCAAGTGAAGGTCAAGGATAAACACTCGATACTTGAGAATATTTGCCTCTGTGTATCACTATAACAATTCTCAGCTGTTTTTTTTGTAAATCAGGCAACCTACATTCCTAAGATTTTGCACGCATAAAATCACTGAAATTGATCGAGTTTGAGTTTTTGATAATCATCACATGATAGTACAACAAAATAAAAGCATCAAGAGCACACACAATTAGAATCAACTAAGGCTAAGACTGTAATGCTAAGTTCAACAGTAACCTCCACCTGTATTTCCTCTCCAGCAGTAGAGAAAAAAGAGGAGATCTTATTGTAAGCACATTAGGTGGTATTGGATGATCAGTTTTATATAAAGGATACACATGAAGAGCAGCATCAGACCCACGATGGCTCCCATAGAGTGCATCGACTGTATGCATGTATTCATTATCACCTGCAGATTGGCCATAAATCTGTAAAAATCAGATGTCTGTTTAGTGAATTGTCCCCTCTCGTACAAATATGAGACAACCGCCAATATATTATTCTAAAGCACCATTCCTCGCCATACTTTTCATCAACAAGTCATGAAAACTACCAACTTCACAGTAAGACACTGCATTATATACAGGACAATATACATGATCATTTTAAAAGTATTATTTACAAATCTTTTGCCAACCAACCAAAAAAATATGGATTTCATCATGGAAACATTTAAACTTGTTCTAGTCAATGGTTACCAATCTCGGACTAGAAGCCCCTGAAGTTATTACAGCTGGTCAGGTACTCACTCACCTTATGGCACGAAGTACTCTAAGAGCTCGAATGGCTCTGAAGATCTTAAACAGCTTGAGAATATCAAAAGCTACAAGCTGTCCAGCAGCCACACTGTTAATCATTAACGGCAGCAAAAAATCCAGAAGATTGATTAGCACGATCACAAAGTCTGAAATATATCAAATAATAAAACAACTAATTTGATGACTAAAACTTGGAGGAGTAATATATTTGCAGTAGGAAAAATTTGCACTGACTCGAGTGGAGAAATCTTGCAGCATCTAACATTAATATAACCTCATTATTATACATAAAAAGTAGGCTTAACAAATTTGGTGCTAGTTAAGATTTAGTCAACACAAAAATCTCTTGCTATTAACTACTCCTTTAGTGTAGGCCGGTATGCAAAAAATGTCTTACCCAGAAGGTTCCAGTAATCTTTGAAGTAGTCTATTCGTAGAACATACAGTTTCAGTATGCATTCTACCACATAAATGCCCAGAAATACACTGTCAACAATCGTAAAGTACCAATCTGCAAGGATCGCAGAGCATTTTTAATATGAAAACCTAAGAAGATCCCAAATTAGTTAGGTGACAAACAGACATTGCCATTCTTTGTGTGGGGTGAGTTCATTATGGCCTGCTGGCAACATACTTCCGCTCGAAAATATCAGTTATAGTGTTGTGTGATAGGCAAACAAGGACCTAAGCTCTCCCAGTTAAAAATCAGTTTTAATCTGTCGTTATACTGCGAAATATACTTGCTCAATTTTTCACAATATCAACGTACATATAATAGTCTAAGTGCGCAACAGCTGCATGTACTAATTTGTCGCATTCAATAATCAAAGATTACATTGATAATGGGATACCACAACTCACACTTGTTTGAGGACCTAAAACAAAACTTGTCTTTATCCTCAGACTTCTAGTATGGATGAGTGACATCAACTACATCCAGAACGAAGTCTAAGAAGTTAGACTGCTAGCTCACCTGCTCTTACAGCGACAGATTCGAATGTCTGCAGCACCAGCAGAGCTGTGTTGATGATGATCACCACAAATATGAATGTAGTGAATGTGTGAGAATGTACAAACAGAGACATACAGGCTCTAAACTTAGCTGAGGTTCTCATATCATCATTCTCTTCGGCGGCATTCCCATCTGGAATATCCTGTCTAAATGGTTAAACATGATCAGTATCCTGGATATAAAACATGTTCTATACAGTTTGTTGCTTGAGACTGTATAAAATCAAGGGTTACTGTGGCATAAACTAAACACTTTTATGTGCTGAAATCAAAGAACAAGTTGGTAAACCGGCAAATCTAGATTTTCAATTTGTGTTATGGGTTAATATATGTAAAATATATTATCATTATTCTTCTTTTTGTGTCACAACTTTTAGGATACAATCAGCCACTTCTGCAAACGTGGTTTTTTTATCATCAAATATGCAGAGTGGAACCCACAAGGGACATTCGGCACTATAAATTTAAGTTATTTACAGTATCTTGAGATTCTGGTCATAGTTGGGAAAGTGGAACAGACTTCTGGGAAAGACGGTCAGATACTTCGTTGCAAGTCTAAAGACAATAGACCTGCATGTTTAGTAGCTTGACTTGATAAACTTTGTTTTTCAGAGGGTGGGAGGGGGGCCTTAAAAACAAGGTGGCAAGGTGGTAGTTGTCTGTAAAAGATCAAATACATTAAGAATACATAACATGAAGAAATCCGCTCTCAGGTAATTAAGTTATCGCCTTACTGATCTATTTCATCCGGCTGACTCTGTGCCCTATCTAACATCCTGGGAGGCTGGCCTAGAGATGCCAGAGACTTAGATGATCTCCTTCTCTCTATGAGGCCATTGATAGTCGCCTTCACCCGTGCCTGATACTCCTGTAAAATTGACAGGCAATAATTATTACAAGGTTGCGAGTATATAGAGGTACCAATGATTCAGAATCTAATTGGAATGAAATAATTAATGAAGGTAAAATGAAACCTTCGAGAAGGATACTACCTTGCACAGCATTTTTACTCTCTAGTATCAAATGTATGTCAACTAACCTGTTCAATATCAGCCATGATTCAGGGCTAACTTCCAACAGTTGAATATAAAACAGTTGAGTTTACATAACTATGAAGTAATTGTCACATCTGAGTACGTGCTGCCGCTGAACCTTCAGTGTGATGACAAAGGCAATACAGTCAGCCTAACATGTTGTTCATCACTGTGATAGACGCAACGTATCATGCAACAATACTTTATTATTAGCTATCACAGTTCTTTGTCAACTTTGTTGAAATCATTATGTCTTTGATGAAAAAACAGCCTAATTTATTACTAAAATATATTACTTTGCCACATTTTATATGTGAAATCAACCCTTTTCATCTTAAATTTGAAAGGATACAAAAGACATCAGTCGGCCCAATTTTACAGGTACAGTGCCTTGACATGATAAATTATAAAATTTTAATCTAAACAAGATATCTAGATCAAGTAAGATTGATGAGCAAATCCAATCATAAGGTATATTATTATCAATACAGGGGCTTTTTGAAAGTCGAATGCAAAACAAATGGTACCTTTGGTGAAGAGCCAATGCATGACTCATGTAGGTTAATAATTCATACAATATGATGTGGATAGAATCACATATACACTCCACAGAGCCATCAAATTTCTGTGTTGTCAAAAAAAAGATGAGTATCAATTATCAGCAATTATTCTCCATGCACGAAATCACATAACATATGTATATAAAATATATCGTTAGCCCCTCCTAAGCGCTGGCCTAGTTTTACCTAATGAGATGTGGTCAACTGGTTGGTGCTACGTCTACTAAAAGTTCATCCTCTGTTTGCTTGGCCTGTTTTCGCTTCTTGTACTCAGCAAGGTCCTTCTGTAGCTGAGTATCACCAGTTTTAGCTTTAGCTCGAACCTTCTCCCAGATCTCAACGCTGTCATTGTGCACGCCATCAGACCATATCTTCCGACGATTAGCGAAAAATCTGAAAGATAAGATGCATTTGTGAGAACAGTCGTACCAAAATAACATACTCGGATAATTTAACATGGTGTGAAAACGTCACTTCCTTTCTGTCACTAAATTAACAGACATCTTCTTGCCATTTTGTGTTTTTGTAACCGGAGAATATTAAATATAATTGAAAATAATGAAAGCGATGGTTATTTCATGAATGAACTTCCCCTCCAGTCATGTCCGTTGGTATAAAAAAGTATGAATTTTTGTGAAATTGACATAAATAAATATTTTCATGGCCTAATATTTACATAGAGTATATTAATGCTCACATGATAACACCTAGCTGTATAAGTGCTCCTATGAAAGCGTAGCACAGAATTATCATCACCACCTGTCCGTTATTGAACCTCCTCTTTACTTTATCCCAGTCTCTCTCTCCAGTATAAAATGTACCATCTCTATAGTACTTAAGCATAGGATCATCTTTAGATCTGAAATAGACAGGAGCTCACAATAATTGGTGAGATGAAACTAATTAAATATTGTAGTTTTTAAGAGTGCCTGTATTTACGTTAGCGTTAGAGTTCACTAAATTTCATAAGGAAAACCTTAGCAGGAGAGATTCTGGGGCTTTTCTCTTGTCTCCTGATTCAAACAAAAACCGTAGATTCAAACAGAAACTAAAAATACATATGGCTAAATGGCAAGGTTATTCAGTGAGTATATATCTCTACCTATCAGGATCTAACCATGAGCACATATAATAGCGAAAACAACAATATTCATCCTTACATGTGGGGATGAGACTTAACGAGCATCTTCTCATCGTACTTGCTCCTTTTACTTCTATCATAGAGCACCTCATAGGCCTGACATATCCTTATAAACTCATCATTAGTGGCAGCTTTATTCTGTTGTACATCGGGGTGATACTGGAAATATAACAATAAAGAAGAATTATCATCTTTCATCTATCATCGTATCACCTTCAGTCGTATAAATTATACATTCAAATAAAAAGTTTTGGCTGATCTATTTTTGAAAAGGGGGTAGAGTGTGTGCTGACAGTGGGACATTAAGTGACACGTCTCTACTTTCACAAACGGATATTTGAGGAGACTAAAGCCTAACAAGTTCAAAAACTATCCATCACTGCACGAGTGGTTAAAGGAGGTGGTTATAATGGTGATTCGCATCTGACAACAGAATGATTCCGTGACTAGAATGTGAATTGTCGCAGCCATTAGATGTCACAAACCTTTTTAGAAAGTTTAAAGAATGAGCTCTTAATCTCTCTCCTGGTACAGTTTTGTGGTAAGCCAAGAACTTTGTAATGGTCATCAGCTGGCTTCACTGACGAAAGGCAACGCACAGCCAAGGACTTGTGCAGACAGTAAGTAAATAGCTTTGCTTGTTTGAACGTTGAATGACAAAGCGCTGACATATCTGAGGAATTGCTTCCCCTGATTCTGTATATTAACCGGGAAGGGTACAAAGTCTATAGATCAATCCATTCTGACCACAATCTAGATTACGGCGTTTTACCCTGATCGTGAAGAGTAGTGGTGTGGGCTTATGTGCCAAAGAGTCTGTCAGGATCTAAAAGTAAATAGAAAATTGATCGTCAGTTGTGAGGAAATCCTTTGTTATAATGTATTGCTCTCAAGCGATCTTACCTCAAATTATAAAGAACACTCAAACTCATCATTCAGAGAATCTATCTGGTACCTCACTCTACCCTAGGAATTTTGGTACTGGGTTCTTAGAGCCATGGTCGTGTTGATGTTGGAGTGACCTCGGTGTATGTGTTTTTTTCAGTTTCCATATACACATTACATATATGTATAAGAATGTTGTGCCAAGACATACCATACAGGAAGGGTTGTAGCAGATGGGTTCATCTAAGAGTTGTTCAAACTCAAGCTTGTTAATGAACTAGAGAAGGTCATGGTGTGGTTGGGATAGTGGCAGTTGGGTTTTAGAGTTAGGGTCTCCCAAATACAGCCAGGTAGAAGGAAGTTCCCATCTAAAAGGATGTCATATAACGGCAGGCTATCAGTGGTTTCACGGATAGGAAGAGTAAAGTGATCGAGGATCTGGCAGACACTCTAGGTTAGTAGAACACACCAATGAGCAGTACCATTGTCCATATCATGATAGTTTGACCCAAATTACTGTGGTAAGAAAAGATTGTGGAGATAGTTCGTTGTGACGGTAGATCAAGACTCCTAGGCCAACATCAGGGGCTATTAATGCTGACAATATAAAAGTCAATCCTCCTTTCTCCTGTTCTCAGCAAGTCCTTACCAGAAAACATCTTTGCGGCAGAGATTTGTGGCAGAAGGGGAGCAGAGCAAGGACATCTTAACAAAATACCATTTATCTCATCTATCCATGGCATTGGTTGATAATAGAATTGATTACGGTAACTATAATAATAATTCAATTAATTAATACCAATATATATTATATATATTATGACTGTTTTAAAATGGGAACACTTTTTTCATCTAATTGTAGTTATGTCACTACCAGTTTTGTATATTTGTTGATGAAATACTACATGAAATACTCGCTCATTTGTTGTTCTGACAGTGACAGGAGTGTCCTAGACAGGTATCAGCAGTGCATACATGAAATAAATATGGACTTGCCTTCTTCAGTATGATGTTTATCTTTTTGTGTTTATGCAATACCTGTTTCCGGTGTCTCACGGTTTTATGAGACTGACCAATCAGAGTGCACAAAATGCAATCACAGCCAATCAAATACAAGAGCAATCTGTTGTTGGTAAAGTGGGCTCACTACAAAAAGACAAACTTGGGGGAGACAACGCCACACTACAGAAACAGTCCATTCATAGGACAACTTTTTTTAAATTCATAGGACTTTAGATTAAATTTCCTTGTGAGTAAACAATTATAAATTAGTTTACATTTTCTCATTATGTCATTTCATTAATCCTTTACTTAGTTTCCAAAAGAAGAACATTGTTGGATAATTAGTTTTCATTTAAATAAAGGATTAGTTTAATTGAGTTTAAATTATCAAAATATGAGATAACGCTTTTTACCAGCAGTGGGCAGAGCTGTCCCAATCTCCCTGCTGGCATCACCACCTTCATGGGGCGTTTCTGTGCCCTGGTAAAAGTCAAAATTTCAAAACTATTCATCAAAAAATATTCTGGGAGATATGCGTATACATTTTTATGTTGATGATTAGCTGGATACTTTCAGGATGAATAAACCAGGGAGGGGAGAATTCTCCCTGAATAAACAGGGAGAATGAAATAAATGAATGAATAATTAGGTAAATGATCGAGGCCGAAGTATTGATATTGGTATATGTTATTTTTTGAGTTCGCAATGTCTTTTAGTCTAAAAAGGTAATTTTGAAGCTCATCTGTTCCCAGATAAAGGTGTACATCACTTTTGTTTATGGACCGCAGTGCGTGTGTAGCAGCCTCCACTTTACCTATGATCGCTGGTTTCATTCAGGCAAGTTTTTGAGATGGCAGTAAATTTTACTTTAAATCTGTGTGCTTTATTTTATCCGGCCTGTCTTTGTGCCCCCTGCTGATATTTGTCCAAAATCAGGGTAAGGTTATACGACATCAGGGTAAGCTTATACGAAATCAGGGTAAGCTTATACGAAATCAGGGTAAGCTTATACGAAATCAGGGTAAGTGTTAGTGTTGGTAGTGTTTTTAAACCCTCTATATATAAATGGAGGTGTTAAAAAATTGTATATCTTATGCGCAAAAAGTGAAGTGAAATAACAAACAAGCTTAGGTAGAGGTAGGAGTTGTAATGATTGTGTAATGGATTCGGTTGGAATGAGATAATAAATTATATAATATTATATGAGATTATATTATTAAACAAAGAATTAATCAAAGCAGGTTACCCTGAAGGATTAGTTAAAAATGAGAGAATCCAAATTCCAGATTTAGACTAGACCAAACCAGACCAGTTTCTGTTCAGGGAATAAAACAACCTTTATAATATTGACCAGGACAGAAAATAAATTTTGCATTCATACCAATCTCAATCACACCAATGCTCAACGTGAGAAGATATTTCATGCCTCCTTAGCACCACTTCTTACACTCTTCAATTTTTACCCTAAAACACACTTTTCTTATTACGTGAAGTGCAGCCAGTCACAAAAAATTGCTTACAAAATAAGCCGGTCAGTATGAATGTATTGGAAGAGTGCATGAAAGAAATATCATCCCAGATTTTGCGCAAACACCTTTTGCTCAGTTTAGAGTCATCCATTAAAATTTCACAACTTGCATCAATTCACAATTATTCATATACATATTAGATGTGATGTGATTCTAAATAGTTCTATATAAAATGATGAACATGAGGAATACTCTAAAAATACATTTACAATTGTATCTTGTTTCAAGTTTTCTTGTAATCTGTTTGACTCTGCAACTACCTCACTAGCGTTTGCACATTATTGTTTCACTGAAAGACTTATATAATAACACAACCAGCTCACTCCACTGCCAATCTTTTAAAGGTTTGTATCACCAAAGTGACTTCAGAATTTTTTCAAACACGACGGTCCACACTCATGGCTTGTAATGTTAACAATAATACTGAGCAACTTCAGTAGTTTCGGTTTCATGATGGGAACTTCAGGGCCGATGAGTGATCTGTTCCCAAATCACTTTGGTGAGGATCAATCAAAGACAAATAATTATTATCACATCAATAGCTGGGCCTGTCTTCTCTTTTGCAAGTAAGTGATACTTATTGATCAACTTCACTTTATCAGGAATCTGAGAGGATTTGACAAAATTTCAATATCAAACACATTCTGATGCAATGTGGTTGAGGGGTTTGAGCATTTGCACTTACACTAGCAAACCCTGTATTTTGTGTTTGAGCATGTCTCGAAGATTTTGCTGAATGTAGATGAAATCAATATTGTGTGGTAAGTTTTTCAAGCTTTACTGCAATCTTTTCCTCACTATGAAAGCACCAGAAAACAAATTTTACCGGAAATCCATTGTTAACTCCGAAATTGCACCGCCAGGCCCTTATGCGTTCGGGATGGCGATCGCGGCCGTAGGCAGTCATTTGGGGGTGGGTGGACCCATTAGAAATAGACCTAACTCTCTGTTCTATGTTGCAATATGAGAATGTCTTCTCTTTTCCTATATTTTCCCGTGCTAGTTAAATAGTTGTCTTACTATGACGATAAAATCTGACTGAAACAACGACTCAAAAACAAATATAACGAGTCCTTGTACATTTTAAAAAAGCTTGCAGTCTCCGAAAAGTGCTGTGTCTGAGAATTTCAAAACATGGGAGAAGAAAGCCACTAATAAGTCTGCACATTTATTTCAGTTTATTGATGTAACGACATAGTTGTATGTTTTAGGGTATGAGAAATCCAAAAAACACCTGAACGTTGTGAAATGAGGCAAATGTGCTGTAAACAGGTGCTAAAGTTAAAAGTTAAAAAGCTTCCCACCCACCTCCTTAATGAGCGCCTCTGGCCGCGATCGCCATCCTGAATGCTATTAAGGGCTGGCTGTGCAAAATTGTAGTGTTTTAAATGTATCATCATTGCGAAATGCTGGCTTTTCTACGCAGTGAATGGGTGGGAGATGATATGAGACAGTGACAATATTGTGCCATTCGATTAGAGAGAGAGAGAGAGAGGATAATGTAATATCTAGCCACACTAATGTGGAGGCTCTAGAGGATCAGTTTGCACTGAGCTGAATGGACGATTTGTTGATGTTTTTTCTCAACTGCTTTCATGGAAATAGATGCATATTTTGAGGGTGAGCCAAGAGTTGACAACTCAGCTTGATCTACGCCGACCTCAAAATTCACATGGAAACTTAGTGAATTATTCCTGGAAAAGCAATGCTACAATTGTAACATCTCATGATAAGATCCAAATAAAATTCTGTATCTTGTTATTTTTCTCTTCCATCAGTTCCCCATAGCAACACTGGTGATGAAAGTGGTATGATGCCATGTGATAGCAGCTGCTCTTCTCACTGTGATAGGGATGATATCAGCAGCTTACGCCACCCAGATTTGGCAGCTAGTAGTGGCTTACAGTTTAATTGCGAGTAAGTTTAAATATCTGGTTGTTGATTGAGGTGACAAAGACCATCGAGTTTGTAAAAAAGTTATAGCAACTCTGTTAACTTCCTGTTTCCATAAACATGACATGGTAAAAGTGTCGGGAACAGTCTAGGTAACGGGCTTGAAGATATATCTCATAACCCCAGCTGCCAACATCATACTCAATTGATTGTGATACAATTTTATATGCTGTAGTTGTTGGCATAAGTTTGACTTTCACATCAACAATTGGAGTAATTCCCCACTACTTCAAGAGACGTCAAGATGCAGCTTATACAGGGCTAGGACTTGGGGTCGGGATAGCTTATACTGTATATCCCCATATAGCTGCTCATGCGTTCTCCACATTAGGTTACAGATATAGAATGTTTTGTTTGCTTCCACCATTTACCTTCTCGATCGCCGCCCCTTTTATATTTATCCCACAAGTTGAATCAGAAAAACCAGAGTTTTTTAGTGTGCTTATTATGTCTTCTTATGCGAGAACTATAAAACGATTTGTGACTCCATTTTATCTATTGAACGCCATGCTGTTGGTAGGAACTCGTTCGGGTGTGGCAATCAACTTGTTCAGCTATTTGTCAGGACATTATGAAGAATCTGTTGCTGTACTATCTTATACTATTCAAGGTATTAGCTTTTTGGGAGCAATGATTTTCTTCACATTATATGGTTTGAAATTCAGCGGTAATTACTTTATTTTTCATGTCATCACCTGTTTTGTTTTTGGGGTATCTAATTGTGTTGTACCAATTGTTCAAAGTCCTATTGCAATATACTTACTTTCAGTTGTTTTGGGCATTTGTTTTGGAATAATTTTTGGTTTCAAAGGAAATTTCGTTGCTCATATTTTTCCACCTCAAGATATAACTTATCTGTATGGTTTAACTGAAGCTATCGGAGGTATTGTATTGGAGCCTTTGTTGTTCCTATGACATCTGGGTATATTGACAGCATCTATGAGCATGGGGATGGATTCTATTTCATTGGGGCTTGTTGTGTTGTTGGTGGTTAATCTATACTTCTGCCAGCTATACTGAGACCAAAACTATGGCAGGCTTACACAAAACGTAAAAGCAGTCAAAAGCACATCAGTGTTCAACCCAGTGAACTGGAGTACGGGCCTAAGCTTGAAATGGATGACAAATACTAAACCTTGTACCTATCAGTCAATATTTCTACATTTCTATATTTATATCAATGATTAGATTATAATGATTTCCTTGTTCTCAAATTTGCCTCTTCCAAACAAATTACGTTATCATTATTTTTCTCCTCAATTTCCCCCAAACTTTTGTCGTAATTTTTTGGCATGTTATAAAAAACATCCTACCAGGATGATAATGCTTGCCAAAAAAAGTGTATAATAATAATGATTATCACTATGTATATCAATTACAATCCTATTATTATTAAATAAAGAATATGATTTCCAATTGGTAAACTCGACAACACTCGACCCCCCCTCCCCCCTGCATCCATAGATGGCACAAACTTGTTCTAGTCTATACATGGGATATTGTTAATGATGTGTGCGGCTTTCCTCTAGACAGCTTCAGGATATATCGCTTGTGTCTTCGTCTATGACTGCGGGATGTGTTGTTGGGTATGTGATGTAGTGGGAATTATCCTGAATAATTGGAGCTGATTACTATATTCATTCTCAACATTAACATCAAGGCAGCAACAAAGTAACATGGATAACATGGAGGTGATTAACAAAACTCAAATTATAACAATGGTAAAACAAATGATCAATCAAAAACTGTAACAAATTTAAACGACATATAATATATTGCAAAAACGTATAGCACAACAAACTAATAAACTGGTTATAAACCCATCTACAAACAACTCTTTTGCCATTTGTAGTCATACCTCAGATGGGCAATTTATGCCTAGTCCTCTTGTCAGTACATTCAAAACATTAGTGTTCTGTCAACTTTAGGTGTTGTACTAGGTTCTTCTAGGAATGACAATCCTGGGGCCATACCTTTAGAGTGCACACTACCAGAAGGTGTATGATCAATATGACGCTCCACACGTCTCGACTCATAATTTGCAGTTAATGACGTATCTTCTTGCTTGTTGGTGGAACGCCTGAAATAAAAAGCCACCTTACAATGTTTTCTTACATAAAACTCTGTAATTACGATGAGATTCGCGATATTATGATTGATTTCAGTCCAAATCATAGCCTGTGGAGTGTTTGATGAACCTGTGTTCTCTCCTTAATCACCATTGACTTATTTTGAAATTAAAGTTGAAGTCATCGTCACGAAACGAAATAAAAGGCTCAACACTGCTGTCAGTTTTTGAGGACTTGCAAATCAATGTTGGCGAAAAACTAAACAACTTAGTGTTACAAGAAATATTTGCTTTTGTATGTAGAAAAGACAACTATTTTATACTAATCTCAGTAATCTATTGCAGACAGAGAATCATTGGATGCGAGATATTTTTGAACCGCTCTGCGCACTCTTAGAACATAGAATAGAGCATTGCTGAAATGAAACTTTTAGCAGTATTAGTTTTATTGTTGCATTGCTCAGTTTAGCGGTTAACCAATTTTTACTGCATTAATCAAAACTTACAGTTTCAGTTTATGGTATGCAATTTTCAGGTCGCTGTATTTCTTTGTAACTTCAGCTAGTTTATGTTCCACTCTGGCCAGCCGAGCTAGTTCTATGGTCTGAATCTTTATACGCCTAAGAAAGCATAAATTAATACATGGTTAATGTGCCAATTATTTGCTAGAGTTGCCATCTGATATCCAAAACATTGAATGTCACCAAAGGATTGTTATAGTTACCAGTCACATATATAACAGCACTTGAATTATCTATATGGCATCACGGTAGCTAGGCCTACACCATATTTCACACTCGTGCACAATGTATGTGTTGGGTTCGGCAAATTTGATCCCAATAACCAACGAACCCCCCCCCCCCCCACCCACATTTTTAATACAGTTTAATCTTCCCATAATTTAAACCTGGAACCCAAAGTTTATGTGAAATCAAATTGTTACAATCAATTCAAGCCTTAATAATGTGAGACATAAAGCATAAGAATTTGCCTGAGGGCACCAATATCATCTGTTAGGATGTCAATGAGTTCTGAACCAAATGGCACTGTAGATCTATATTTTTTGAAGCAGATTTCATGTAATGGCAGTAGGAAAATCACCCACCCTTTGAGATTATCCAGTTTGAACCGCAGCGTTTTCTGCATCACAGAAATACCCCTAGAGGTCTGCTGCGACTTATGAAGATACTGCAGCTGCATGGGTAGATTTTTTCCATTCACTTCTCTAACTTGGGAGTTAGCCTGAATCATGATGGCGCACATTGGTACAGGGCATCTGAACCATAGGACGTTTCCCGCCTCTCCCTTAGACCTGGAAGGTTTGGCTAGATTTCTGAGACATGAGACACAGTAACAGTGCAGGCAAGTAACACAGCTATAAACCGCCTCTGTTGTTTTCGGTAATTCACTCCATAAGCAACTGTCACAGCAAAAGTTTGGAGCCTTCACACTGCTGCTTGAGCGAGTTGGAGCTATAGTGTGAGAGGAGCGCCTCCGAGCAGATAAGCCGGGTGCTCGACCATATGATCCTGCATTCGACATTCCTATAATTGTAACCTGAAATAAGAGATCATATTATAGTGTGATATGATATGGTGAGCAAAGCAGAGTATTTTTAATAGTTTTAATGTACTGTACAAGCACAATAAGAGTACCACTTCTATTAACGCTAGAGAATTGATAAGGTGAATTTCCCAGCTAGCTTGCTAGCCTGTATTTAACATATGATTCTGAAGATAGATTAGAAAGAATGATACAGACAGTAGGCAAAATTACTTTTCTGTGTATATCATAGGTTAGGCAATGTGTTGGCTCTGATATCAGCCAATCAGAACCAACACATTGGCTAATCACAGGTCTACTCCAAAACCTGGGTGTCTGGCAATGAATGTTTGACTGGCCCCTTGACTCTGAGTTGAGACTTGAACAGACTTGTCCTTGTTGACTTTTGGACTTAGTTCTTTTTGCTGTTGATTATTGTTCAAACAGCAACAAAAAACTTGGAAGCTCAGGGAGGCTAGTTAAACCAATGAACTAAAGTTAAACACTCTTGGTCCTTGTGCTTTGGTCAATCATCGTCAGAGACCTAGGATTCCACTGGAACTGTGATACTGATGTATTATGCAATGCATCACCTGTTTTTGTGTGATTGATCATTCATGTGACTCTCTTACTTTCTTTCTGCATGCAGGGACTCATATTTTATTGACGGAGGGTAGCTCCATTTCCCACCCACAGCTGCATACTTTTTAATGATTTGGAGCTAAGTGTAGGTCATGTGACACGTAAAGTGACATAACTTGATCAGAGTTGCCTGCTCATGGATGGCGATTTGACAACTCCAAATTCTGATGTTTGAATGCCCATGGAATCAGGGAGTTTGGGATATAAACTCCCTGATGGAATCAGTGCAGGGAGTTGGGGAGCAAACTCCCTGGTTGATTAGCTTATAGAGTTTGAAACAAACTCCCTAGAAAACTTCACTGTGAGTTCCCCGATGAATAGTTTTATAAATCTCTGTGAGGGAGTTTACTGCTAAGTCATGGACAGTTTTGCAACAACATTTGAACTTGTTCAGTGGGACCTTTTAGTTCGTTGGTAGACTCTTTGGTAAGGTGTTAAACACTTTGGCACACAAAAAATTCAGCCTGTATTCTATATTATACATCTTTTATTTATTGAAGGAAGTGAGTTTGTTTATTTCACAGAGTTACTTAACTTAACTGTCACACAATACGGTCAATCAATTGTAAATAAATGTTGACAAGTTGCAGTGCTCTGGTATAAGTATAGTATCTCTAGTGATCTGCGACCTGCACAGATTGTGATTTGCGTATACAAATCTGATATGATTATTATCACTATGTATAGGATCTTTGATTACCCTTTTGAGAATAACAACAAATATGTACAGAAAAAGTAAGAATTATTTCCATTACACACAAAAATGATATTATGACACAGCAAAATAGTCAGTATAAAAGGTAGAGAAGCTATTCTCATATACTCTAAATTGTATGCCTTCTCTGATGCTTTGCTATGTGTCAGATGGTTTCAGCGCTTGTACAGTCATTGTCAGAGCTTTGCTTGCAGAGTTGATTGAATAGCATTGCACATAAACCTTGTCGACAACGCACTATGCTAATGATGTTACACAGGTGTTAGGCTAAGTTTATCTGTTTTATTGCTCTCCGCCAGTAATGACACGGTATGAGTTCTCATAGCTGCTAACTGCCTTTTTAATACAGAGATATCCTGTGAGTGTTTCATACAGCGCTCCTTTAACTGCTCTTTCTCTCTAATCTCATCAACTAGAGCCTACATAAGAAATAACATGTAAATTCTGAGCCTGGAAAATCAGCATTATTATCTGCTTTGCCTTTTGGCTAATTTTCAAAGGAACACCAATATAGAGGTAGGGAGCTTTGAATATCTGAGAGTCTGGGTTCATCGATTGTAAACACCCGTAAATACCAAGAAAGAATTGCCTACCTGCTCCGTTGCGTAATAGAGAGTCTTGTACGAGTTGTCTGCAGTGTTATCAGATTCTTTAGGTGGAGGTTTTCCAGAACAGACCACTAGTCTCGTATCTCCGGAGGATAACCGCTTAGCTGCTCCTTCGCTTGTCTGTGTTGATTTACATTCTGTTTTGTGTGAAAGAGATACCTGCAATAGGACATGTGTAAATTAGACTCTGTTACTCTCATATCCACTAACCATAGAATCAATAGGCTGGAAAAGCTCAGTACATTGTGAAAAAAGGAGTTGTAAACATTGATGACAAGGCAGAAATCCTATGATTTGAATTCAAAATTCAAAGGATAATCAAGGGTAAAGCGATAAGTTGAATGTGACCTCTATATGCCCGATCACACATCTGTGTTCTTAGAGTTATTAAATATTCCTAAGATCTCCTAACTTGTAGTTATAGGTCTTGCTGAAAATTATGCCCATGACGAAAACACAAGTTGGTCGTGAATTATTTTAGATTGTTACTAAAGAGACTAATTAATGCGCTGTGCTACATACATGCGGGTACGATGGTGACCCCATATTGACATCTAAAACAGGAGACCTCAGCTTCTGTTTGTTTCTCCAGTTACGCAAACTTTTCCTGCTGAAAGTAAACTTGGATTCGTTGGGTGATTTCTCTGAATTCTGAAATGAAAGCCAGAAATTTATGAGTCTTTATGTATCTCTTAACAGAGCAGGTCAACACAGTGAATTCGCTTGCCGACTTAATTGATAGAGATACTCGAAATTTAATAAATGGGCCATCTGAAGTCCGCAGCAGTGGTGTTTGAACTAAAACTTTGCCCCTCAGTCGATATATTAGCCAGTAATCACCAGGATGTAGGTTATCAAATAAGCTCAACAACTTTGATCTTGTCCATGATTTATCTTCTCCTACGAGTAATTGTTCATTCTCACAGAAAGTGAATACAACTCCAATAATATTCAGGTTATTAATTTGAGACCTTATAATATAAATAGTCAGCCTCAAAAGCGCATGTGCTAATAGGAAGAACCAAAACTGTTTGATACCGAAAAATGGTGATACTATCGCACTGTAATCTTTTGAGTTGAGGTTTTACCTAGACTTCCATCCATTGGCTAATCTAACTGCAAAACCTTATGCGTTTTACTGCCCCAATACAATAGGCTTGGAGCACTAAAACCACATGCGTTAATGTGCCTGACTTAATGGTGGTAAACTATTTGAAATTATATACAAGGTTATATTATCTATTATCTCAACCATCAGCACACAGTTATACTTACATGAAGTGTATCCACTGGAGTACCAGGTGACAGAGCTGAAATCAGAATAATCAAGAACAATTTTAACTAACTTTTAATCTTTCTCAATATGAACAATTCATAGCAAGGAGTAGCAGTCCCCTGTCACTCCTTGCTAAGAATTGGGAGTTCTCTAAACACAAGAACAAACAAAGGCTTGGATCCAATGATCCACAGATGTTATTAAATGCACACTTGACTACATGAGGAGGGTATACTGGGATCAACATGGACGGATGTATATTTGAGGGGCAGAGCAGGGCTCTCAACCTGGAAGGATCCAAAACCTGAGGTTTGCCGATACCGTGTTGCAGGTGACATTACAAAGGCCTGAAACGCCCTGTGCACAAGCAGCTTACAGTTTTAGAGCTCTGTTAGCCTCCTCAATGGGTCCGGCCGCCAAAGCCTAGAGAACAATTTAGGCCTCTGCATATATATATGATACTGGTTTTTTAGAGTTGTTAGCTGATCATTTATATTGAATCACTGTAAAATTCATCCTGGTTAATGTATTTCATATATCACAACATAAACTTGTTTCTTTATAATCATACAACTAGGCCACACTGAGAGGAATTTCCCAACGTCAATGAATATGAGGCAAAATCTGAGTTTTTACCTTATATTCTGAAATCCCCTGAGTTGCCTGAGTTGAACCCAAAAACCTGAGTAACTCGGGCTAAATCTGAGTGGTTGAGAGCCTTGGGGCAGAGATGTATGGAATCCAAGGAATTAGCTATGTTTGGTGTAGGATGTTGTACTCACATGAGGTGAGGCTGGAATCAGAAGGAGCTTTCTGCATACCTCCTGAGGTACGACTATTGGGAACAGAAGCAGACCGCTGACTGCGGCAGCATTCCATTACTGTGATATCTTTACAAGATTTATGTGCGTTTATCCCACAGTCTGTACATTTCCATCCTTGCTTTATCAGACCCCACAACTGAAAAATAATTGTGAATTGATAAAAAAAATGAGGAACACAAATAATCGTAACCAGTATCGACAAGATGCAAGGTTATTTTCTACTAGAAAGTAATTTGAAAAATAACAACAAGTATTTTTATAACATTTTGTGGGAGTTTAACTATGTGGCTGGAAAAGAAAACATCCCAATAATAACTTAAATTATTCAGTAAGTGGGTTTCTAATAGTAAGTGAAGGATTAGCTGATATAAATGATTATGTAGCTCATTATAGATAAAACTGAGATGTCAACTCAGATAAGTTTAACATTATGCTTACTCAAATAGTTCCCATAATGCATTGTTCTTCATTGTTTTTATTTCTTCCTCATGCAAACAACAATATTTGCTACAGTTTGGCAATACAGGAATAAAAAAAATAATATGTGGTAATTTGAGGTTGTAAGTTGATTTTTCAAAATATTTGATTCCAGTCTTAGCATTTATACAAAGAATTCTGCTGGAAAGGAGTCTTGATACGTGACATCCCTGTCTTCATATAATTCATGACCACTGATATCAAATCTATGTCCTTAACTTACCAGGCCGGAGCAATGATCGCAGTAGGTGAGCTTGAAATATGTAGTTTCTGTGAAGTTGTGTTTGAATGAGCTCTTTAGTGAATTACATTTTGCCAGCATAAAGTATTTCCTAACTTCTCCTTCACTCACCAATCCATGGCTGCAAAATACATACACAGGAAAATGAGACGGAGTAATAAATCATTGTATATTACAGTGAAATCCAAATTAGTGTCTGCAAATACATGGAAAGAATTCTTGGTCTGCTTTAAAAAGCTGCTATCTCTGCATGCATAGTGCTTGAAAAGCTCAGAGTATGTCAATTGGGCAACAGAGCTCGCGCTTTTTCTAGGATGGTTGACAACATGAAATCAAGTACATCTTTAGAAGGGTGTTTGTCACGGAAGTACTCACTTATTTGCATCAAGAACGCAGAACGATTCGATGAACGGGAAATTATTCGATATTATCTCAAACTCTTCTATAGATATGTATCCGTCCTTATCGTCATCATAGTTCTTAAACATAGCCTTCAAGACAAAATCAGTTGTAAAAACAACGATGAACTATCTTTGAATTGTAGATTACACTATCAAATCATCATAAAAGGATTGCGCTGAATCATCAATGACTGCAGAATATGAGGGGCTCGCTCACAAATCACTCACTCATTGACTATATACATTATGAGTGAGTGATTTGAGAATGAATTTGTCTTAATTGAAAGACCAAGTTAGAGGTAGTTTTGTGCGAGATGATTATTTGCTTTAGTAAAACATTCTAATTGGAAGACCCCTAGGAAAAAAGATGAGCACCTCAATAAATGGCCAATGGATAATAATCTTATGTACTTACAGTGACCATGTTAGACACATGTTTGTTAATGGTATCTTTATCAGGAGGTTTTACACCAGATTTCCACTCGGAGAGTAGTCCTCCATGTTGCTCTGATCCACTCACCGCAGGGGCACCCTGTAAAAGTGAATTCACAATGTTAATATTACGACTCAGCTACATTCTGACCACAATACTGACAAGCGTGAAGTCACATACTGCATGGCCGATATGATTTTGATATGCCATATGTAGTTAGAACATCTGGTGGTAGTACGGTTCTGGAAGTCTGGACCAGATATCAACACAGCTCTAGTTGCTAACATATACTGAGGGACAACATAAGTTATTCACTATTGGTGCTTCCACCTTCATTTGCATGTCAGCCATGTTTATTGCAGGGTGGGACATGAATTCGGAAATACTCTTCCCGCAAGCAAACTTGAGGCAAGGGATTCTGGTCGGGGGGGGGGGGGGTGTGTGATTATAAACTTTATCATATCAGAGCTCATTGACATACCCCGCTACGAGGTTCCCGGGCTAAGGAGAGCTCAAATATCTCTTCGTCAGAGTAGAAGACATCAATGGCTAGTTTGAGTGTATCGATGAGGTCACTGTTTACTGGGTAGTCAGGTGTCTCTGTTTGTATCCTTGTCAGACAAGATATAACCACAGAAAGCTGAGCGATTTTACGGAAGTTTATCAGTGGAGGCGCTCCGACTACATCAGGATATCCACAGTGCAGTGCCACCAGGTCTTTCAAATGCACCCCGCTGTTTAAAGATATGTAAAATTTTCATTGAGTGATCGACATCTTACTTTGAACTATACCATCTTAGATGATTCCAAGTCACTGAATTCTAAGTTTAAAATTACCGTTATCCTTCCAAATTTAGGCATACATTAATGACTATGTCATGTTTTTTAGCTCCCATCCAGCGCTCTGGGTGTATCTACTTCCAAAGAAAGACTCTGAGCTAATTCAGTATAATATAGCAAACTTACATGATCGGAAGTACACAGTTATGATTGTGAGCTTGCCCCAGAGACTTCCTGTAGTTCTGATAGTTATTATTTGATGATACGAGTTCCTTCAGCTCTGTGAGCGCCTGTTGTCAATTAAAGTAAAAATGTTCACATCTACTCATAAATCTTATGGAATGACAAGAAATCTCGCTTGCACCAGTAAACCTTACATAGTTGGCAGACATTGATTGTTCATGATGCATTTAAAACAACACCCCTGCCACTCACTTATGATACAAGTTATTCATTTGAGAATTGGACTTACTTTTTGTGAGTCAGAGCTGAGATGGCTGTAGGTTTTATGTAATCTTGCCAGGCTACTGTGAGTTATCCCTCCGATGATAGCCATTAATGTGTTATAGCTTCTCAGTCGCAACAGAGACTAAAATAAGAAATACGCTGCTTATAAAGAGCCAAAATACAAAACTACACTTATTAAGAACTACAGTATAATATCCCAAGTCGATATCCCCTAAAACATTTTGCTAGCTGCCCCCAAGTGACATAATTATTATTTGTGGTAATGTGCAAAATAAAACATTTATTTTATCATTATTTTATCACATCTTTGCATTGGCGGAATTGTTAATATTAGGATTTTGGCAGCAAAATGTCCTATACGGCTTTGGTGTTCAAGTTACTCTCTGAGTTATGCTCTCATGACAAAAGATAAGGTAGTCTCAATCCGGGTTAGTTGAATTTTCTTCAAGAAGCTTCTATGTCCCACAGTGCTTGGGTTAAGTGTCATTTCAACAGCTTGATGGTGTTAATCAGTACAAACAGGATTTTTAAGTTTGGTGGTAAATGGTAACGTCGGTGTTCAAGAATGACATGGTGAGAAATGAAGCCGCATACGTCATAACAGGGCAGTTTTCGTTGCACATGAATATCGATGTTTGATTGACACGGATTGTGTTATGGTCACCTATAGTGTGATGTTACCCTGATCTGAATGGTAAGAGGCTCGGAATAGAACAAATAGAACGCATAGAACACACAGATGTCTATCTGACGTGACATGTTGGAAAATACTTAAGTAGAGATTTTCTAAAAATGATTCATCATGATAGCCTTCAAACTTAGTAGTCCAAACTTGTGAAGATGCAGGAGGTCCCGACATAGAACATTTGGAACAAATAGAACATAAAGAATATACTAAAGTCATCCGTATGATGCAGCAGTTTTCTGCTATATATGGTTCTTCATAGCTTGGTGATTCAAGGTTTACAAAGATTTTGTCTAAGAAATACTATCCAATAAAGGAAAAATGATGTATGTATTTTAAATTATTAGAGCAGAATTTATGGTAACTAATATCTTTGGGAGTTATCAGGACTAGATCATCAAAGTAAGTTTAGGGCCACCCTAAACAACACCAAAGTATAACCATGATATCACGTATACATCTTACATTACAAAATCAGATATTATAATTTGAACTGTTGATACTTTTCCCAGGGTATAAGAAATTTCAGTGTTGCCATTTTTTTAGTTATTCCATATAAAGGTAGCTTCATTAAAGTGGCATACAACCACAAAAGTTATATTTTGATATTTGATGCGTAATGATGTACTCCTTCTAAATTTGGATGTTACAAATAAATTTTAAATTTGAAAATTTTAATTATTTCAATTACAAACTCTCTTCCACCATTTTGTTTCAGTAACTCAATATCCGTACTCTCCAAATAAATATATTATTGGAAAAAAATGATGTATGCAAGATTTTTTTTCTAGAATCGAAGCAGTTATTTTTTGTTGTGTCGATCTTAATAATATACACAGTCATCTCAGTTACAAAATCAGCTACAAAAACAATATTATTGCTTTCAATAACAAAAATTAAGCATTTTCTTTAGGATTCACCTTGAATTTGATGATGACGTTTTATTAACTATTGGAAACACAGTTAGACACCACTACTGTATCATATGAGCGTGTTTGATCAAAATTATTTGGAAAAAAAAACATCTTAATGGGAAATTCGGAAAAATGATTTTACCATATAATTTAGACCAAACACACTCATATGATACAGTAGTAATGTCTTAATTGTTACCAACGCGTCATCATAAAATTCAAGGTGAAAACCCATTTTTATGATCATTTTCTGGAAAATACTGTAAATTTTTTCCGCCTTTTTTGAAATAGCGGGAAGCGATTTTCCGCTATGAATCAAATTTTCCGCCTTTCCGCATTTTCCAGAACCTGAATGAGACTAGCATGTGAAATAGCGATGTCCAGTAACTAATATATATCTGGTAGCTGGATAAGGGCAGATATACCAACCTTCAGTTATATATGAATCAGCCTATACCTGTGAGACCTTGATGAACTTTGATATGATAGCTGCTCGTTGTTTAGGAGTCGTCTTAGATAGCACCATCAGCTGTACCCACTGAGTCAGACCATTGAATATAGTAATGGATCTCTCTAATCTTATAATACCGCTTACTGAAGATGACCTCGCATAACTCTCGTAGTCGCCGAACTAAAAATAGCATATTGTGAGAGAATTACTTCAGAGCAACTTAACATAACCAGTGATAAAATATCAAAGCAAACTCAGAACAGCAGCATGATTCTCCCAGCTAGAAACAACCAAAACAATGATAGAAAAAAGCATTTAATGCTCATGTGCAAAGCAATGAACTCCCTTTTCATAAGGAGGAAGAGGAGAGTTCATTGTGCAAAGTATATTTGACACTTGGTGGAAATCTTAATTTACAACTGCAGGAGTTGTTCTCTCAGATACGATTGACAGTTTACATCCTGTTATTTTCGCAGTCAACATTAAATCAATAAAAATACTCTATCTACATACCGACAATCTTCTACAGGCTTTGTAGTCCAAGTAACTGAGATGCTTAGCCAAGTCTTCGGGAGATAAATTCTGAAACACCAGTGTTACTTTGGACTGAGACTCAGTGCGCAGTGATGAACTTCCACCTTCACCATTTTTTACTGTCACTTTTCTCATCCAATCATATGATGGCATATCACCTGGAAAAAAAAACATGTGTATCTCGAACATTATAATGCCCAATCATGCAAGATAATTTTATTTTTGAAGCTCAATCTCACATTGATAAGCAATCTGCTGCTAGGACAGACACTGGTTCATCAAGAACAACTTTGTTCCCTCGATTGGAGGGTATCTAGAAGCACACCTTGATCCCCGACTTTTTGTATTCACGGTTCTAATAATAAGTTTCACATCCATGTTCATTCTATAAATTAACCTTTTTCTGGTCTGAGGTGGATTTCAATATCAGAACTTTCCGTCAAATGATGTACACAATTCCGACAGAAGATCATGACCTGGTAACATGGAGCATCAGATTTAAATCAGTTAAAGTTTTCCATGTGTTTACGATCTTGTCATCTTCCCCTGAATCAGTGACACATCAAACGTAGATCAATAGCTGAAAAGTCTATTTTTACGGATCTGATTTTATCATGAGTTACATATTAGGTCCGAAAAAAGATAGAATGCGACTTTAAATCCATCTTATGCTTAGCATATAAATACAAACTCCAGAAACAATGCCTCAGAAAAATTCTGAGCTGCAAATTGATTATGACACTTTATCCAACCCGATTGCTTCAGTGTGATAGAGACTTATTTTGCCTGCTCATCGGGGTGGTGCCTGGAAGTACCTTCATGAAAAAAAAGGTTTTTTAATGTAGATATGCTCCGAGATGCAACGATTCAATAAACCAGACTTGATAAGAGAACTTACAGGCAGCAAATATTTGACACAGCTCAGGGTCAGATTCGTAGATGTCATGCTTGAATTCAATTATCGCTTCGTGGAGCTCCGAGTCAGAGTCAAAGTGAAGAGCAAACATGTCCATCCAGTACCTGCAGATTCAAAAACAAGTGTTTAGAATTGAGAGAATTTAGACGATGAAGTCATGAGTACATATTTTCAGCCTCACACATTCTATACTTTGGATTACAGCAGCTCCTTGGTGAGACATTCGTTTTTTCTGTCGATACAAGAGAGATTGATTAGGATGAGATACTTTACATAACAGAGAGGCTGATCAATGTAAAACCATCATGTTTAGCCTTAAGTTTTAGGAGTAACCCACTCATCTTGCTAAAATAAAGTTGCACACACCAGGGAGTTCAGAGTTTGATGTAGTGAGACACCCTGGGGAGATACTGACCTCAGAACAACACAGATACTCCTTAAGCTGATCGGCTGCTGGCTCTCAGCAGTGAGATGGCTCTCCTGGATCTGCATCATCCCTCTATCTAATGACACGCTCTTAGCCATCATGGTCTGTACTCTCCGAAGCTGACCGCTGCTCTCAGATTCTTTGGGACAGCCATCCTCTTCGTGGGAGGATAGTGACTTGTTGTTTCTGTCTCTGACTTTCAAATCATTGCATGTGCAGACGACTGCTAATTTCCTATGACGGATCTACGAAAAGAAATGTTAATATAGAATGTAACAGAAATGTTAGATACCACAGCTTGAAGAGCCTGATTCAGTATCCATCTTCAAAGCAAAAAAGGTTTCCACAAGAATAAAAACACAGAAACTAAGCCAAAGTTTCGTTCCATTAATGATTTTGGCGTGAGTGTATCTTGGACTTTGAAACCATTTTCACAGGGAAGAGGGGTAAGAGTCTGGGGTTGGGGGGGGGGGGGGGGCTCAGACTAGCTACATACCTGAGGAATGTTGAGAGTAGATAAGCTTGTGACACCATTGGAAGAGCGGAGGTGGTTCCCATTACCATCACTGTCATTTTTGAGTTCTTGGCCACACTCGGTGATGGTGTTGAAAAGTTGGATGGAAGTGGTGAACCATTTATGCATTCTAAGCACTGTATCCACAAAATAAACATGCTCCTTCGGAAGGTTCCCGCTCGGCCCGTCTGAAACATTCGCATATAACAATTATCTCAAATGACATAATATTGAAGATGTGGGCAATGAGTGAATTTAGCCTAACGTTTCAGACGTGGTAATCGCTGTCTGATACACAACAGACAGAGAGAAGCCTTGTCACACCACCCGCTGCTCTTTTTGTCACACACACAAAAAACACGAGGCGATGTTACAAAGCTGACCAGACATTGTTCAGTTGCTCTAACTAAAAGTACAGAATTTTTTCACATTATATGACTACGTGATATCAAAAATTCCTTGTCTTAATGAGGTTAGTAAGGAAACGCCTGGTTGCAGTTTAAACAGGTATCACAAATGCATTGTCTGAATGAACATTCACATTTCACAAGCGCTTAAGGTGTTAAGTAAACAATATAATTTTATCGGATATTACAAAAAAAGCCAATCCCGTGATTGATATCTCTGGAAGGATCTCTCTCACTCAGTACACCAAGAAATTGCATGCTGGGAACATGGGATTGCCAATTTACATCTCCTATTATACCGCTTTGAAACCAAAAGAGATTGCGGGTCATTATTATAAGCCCACCGAAGCACTTGATCATGGTGTTGACGAGAAACTTGAGAGTGGCAGCCTTTATGTGTATATCTGGGACTACAGGTGACAGCTCAAAGTCCACCTCTAGCTGCTGCTTGTGGCTCGACTTACGAGTCATGTTGTGCTGTCTCTCTTTCATTTGGGATTCGCTGAAAATATTCAAGAATAATATTGTTCAAATTTAATTGCTTGATAAATATATAGAATGGTGGGTAGTGGTAAGTTGGCTTGATAACACCAGCATAGAAACATATATCCCATGTAGGCAGACATAACAATTTCCGACTAGTAACTGTTGGGACTGGTGGAAAAAGGTGCGACTGACACCTCAACTTTAGAGACCAATGAATAGGACATGTGAATGAATTTAAAACAAATTTGCCTAGTCAAAAGTCAAAAATAGAAATGTTAAGAGAGACGATTTAGCTTAAAAGATTCAGGCTAAGAACCTAGTGACGATTCTATCACAGTCTATCAAGGTCAGGCTAAACTGGCTAACATGGACATCTGAACAATAGCATATAGTGAGTAATGAGGTAATAATTATCAACCACCAATTAAAGTCTCTTGTCAAGGCTGCTCTTTCCGCTAAAATTCTACAGTGAACTACGGCAAGAAAGCTGACTCTGATAAAAGCCATAGAGGAGGAAATTGTGTGAAGGAGTAAAAGTTAAATTTCCTCTACTTCATACAAAATCCAACCTTGGCTTTTGTAATATGGTGCTAGCTAACCTTTAGTCACACCAAACTAGCTAAACTAAATGTTAGCTATAATATTTTCTCCTCTAGGCCAAGTGAGATCTGGTTTATACTGAGCTTGATGAAATGATGCATTCTTTCGATTCATACCCATATCTTTATCACACAGTATACGCAATAGTACCGGTCGAATCCAGAAAAAGGAAACGGCAAAACAAGAAGCGTGTAGATACAAAATTGTATGAGAGAATTTGCTATTGTCCGTTTATGAAACATTGTCACAGCATTTCCCCAACCTCTGCCTTCAGTTATAAATATAGTTTGACTATGGTAGTAAGTAACGTAGCACTGTGTTTGTGAAGTTTCAAATAGTATGGAAATGTTAAAATCATATCTGTCTGAGCTATGTCACTTTGTGATTACCTTTCTCCCCTCCCCACATATAGCCAAAATTGTGGCAAATCAAGTTCATAGAGATTTGAAATTTCACAAATCCCTTGAGTTGATAGTAAAAGTAAAGGTAAAATCTGATTTGGGAGAAATTTCAGAGCAATGATTTGAAAGTCATACCCAAATCTGGGGCAGCGTTTTCTAGGGATTAGTCCTGGGTATGATGTTTGACCACAAAACTTCAATCGATGTAAGTTTTACAAACAGAGAAAATACATGAACACCGATGGATGGCCCGATTACACAATCATCCCGGCCTTGGGTCTCAGAACCCAGCATATCACTCCACTGGGCAGTAGTGCAGAGTGAGATAATGGCTAGATTTTCAGTCAGAGGCGGAAGGTTGGGGGTGCTTGCAAGTAATAGGTGAAGAAGCCGTGTATTCCTTCCTCCAGGTATAAATGGCAAACCTGTGGACAGCGGCACCATCTTTGACCATCTGAATGATCATTGCTCTGACAGCAGGGGTTGAGACAGAGAAAGTAGCAATGGTTGAGACATAGTAAGTAGCAATGATTATGCCTAATTGAAAGAACAAAGATTTTGACAAAGTGAGAGTCATGATCTGGTTCACATTGCTAACACTTAATGAAACATCTCCTTAAAGAGCAAATAATATGCGCCAATCTTGGGAGAATCAAATCAAACTTGTTATCAGGAGCAAGTAATCCTAATCATATTATTTGTGTTGAACAAACCACCAAATCACTCACAATATGATTTGAATCTCAAAGCACTCATATCACCAGTAATATGCCTCAACTCTGCGTTTAGCCCCCATGCTTTTGGTTGTAGCATCACCGATCCTTGCAATGTATCAGGATGACGGTTGAGTTCTCAGATCAGTCGGTGAATATGAGTATTCGGAACTAAAATGTAACGTTACTGTAATAGACTTCATAATTATCAAGTCAATGAATCATACTCATTCGGGTTCATTTACTCTCGCAGTTTTGAATTGCATCTGCAGCATTGATGAGAATCTCGCCAAGAATTTAGTCTCAGTGATAGGTATAATCTCTTGGCTTTGTGCCAATGTCATCTAAACACGGACCTGCCAGTGTACTGAGACCCTACATTCTCCGGCTTGCGGTATATGCTTGAGGTAACTTGATTCTGCAATCGTTAAAGCAATTATACCATTTTGAGTTTGGAAAGCTAAAATTAGACTAACAGGAACATCCTACACCAATATGTTTTAGGATATCCTACTATAGATCACTGGCCATCATAACAAGGCTTTATAGTAAATCACTGAGCACATAACAACAAGGCCCATAGATCTATGCACTAAATCCAGATTTTATTCGTACCGCTGACTGTGGCACTGTAATTATTGGGAAGAACAAAAACAAAAAAGAGAAGTCTGTGGAGCCTCATCAGCTAGAGACGAGATAAGGTAGTGCCCAGCATAGGTGGCCAGTCACAAAAATACAGCGATCATTTACATGTGCCATGGTTTTCTTGGTGCTGAGAAGATACAATATCTCATCTATGAAAACCCAACATTCAGAGATTCTTCCTTATCCAAATGTCGTGAACTACAAAACCCTTCTTGTCATAGGAACTGCTGCTCTCAGCTCACTATTTGTATGACAGCAATAATAGGGAAAGGTACCGCGTTTTTATGACTTCCGATTAAGACAGTAAGGACTGAAGTATGTGAATAAGGTGAAGAGAGATTGAAAACATGGTCGAGGAGTTGAGGAGAGAAACATTGAGGTGTTAAGCATGTGAAGAAAAACGTGAAGATTTGATTCCTGACAAGAGAACAGCTCCTGTTAATCTCCGAATAAGACTGGTGTTGAAACACTTTGTGATGATAGAAATCTCCATGTAGTCTTTGTTAGAGAATTAAATACCCCACTATAGTGGGGTGTTTAACTGCTATTTAACTGCTATAGTTGGGTATTAAACTGCTATAGCAGTTTACAGGCAGGCCAACAGTGCATACCTGTAGGTAGGGCACTATTCTTTACCTGTAGGGCACTATATATTACGTGTAGTCCAGCGATGAATGGCCAATAATCCTGGTCCTGATCCAATTTTTCTTAAATGCGATTAGCTGAAGACTCTATACACGTAGTTAAAAAAATTAGCATCACAAATCCCAAGATGGGTTAAGTATTTGCAAGATCAAAGTTTCAGCTTTTTCGCAATGGCTTGCAATGGCTTGCATTGGCTTGAATTGCCATTCCGTTAACTAACATCTACTCCCCCCTCTTCACTTTATGAAAGCTTTCAACTTACCTAGCTAAAATTAGCTCACTAGCTAAACTTAATTCATCAAGGTTGTATGCTCCAGCTGTTAGAGAAAAAAAGCAAAAAACCGGAGAATTGATGAGACTGGAAAACTTACTGTTGTTGATGTTGTTTGAAGGTGGTAAGTAACTATCCTCTGATATCAAGTGCTGACAAACTATAAAGACTCCCGTCTGCTAAGTTAGCATATACTCGCTGCCAACCAGAGTGACTCTCATGAACTCAGTGATAATGAAGACTGAGAAAATGCTATACCACAGCATGAAGCTCAACACGTGACCTGGTCTTAACCGCCTCAGCTGTAGCACAGTGCGAGTACAACTGCCTACAGCCAGTGCAATCACGACAATACTGTAATCTGAAATCAATAATACAATCGGAGCAGATTATAGTTTTCAGCAGGGTAGGGAGAGGGCGATGTGTTCCCGTGTGTACCACGTGGTTATTGAAGATAAACACCCTCACATTGTTATATAGCGGTGCTGCCTCACTTATACCCTTCACATTAAAAGGCTAATTCGATTTAGAGCTATACTTACATATACATTCCTTTTTGCAATTATATTTATTTAAGTGAAATTCAATATTTTAGATGCTTGGATGTGAAGAAGATGAACCAGGAAAGCTTTTGATGCGGCAGCTTGTCATTAGGGTTAGAAAATTATGCTCTTTAAGCAGTATTGACACAAGCATCTATTTTTTGTAAACATGTTTGAACTAGGATATTTTACATCAGCTAGCTATCTGTCAGTGTCAGCAGAGTTTCCCTTTGTGACAAACTATCACAGACCTTTATTTATAACTTACTCATAAAGACTGTATGGTCTAGTAGGGTATCCCAATAAGAGAATAAGACAACCTGTTCTTCGAAGCAAACAAAACAGTTTAGAAACAACCCTCTGGCAGCTTTATGTTTTTCTCTTTAGTCAAAAGTTCTACTCTGACGTACACTATGTAAATGGTAATAAGTTGAGATTTGATTTGATTAATCTCGCCTTCTTCATCTGATGTTGAACTGAAGAGGTGGAAGACTGTTAATAATTTGCCTAAGGTTAACGTTCATTGTTGTTGTTTCTCTTTTGTATCATTTAGGCTATGAATTTCTATTTTAGTTAAAATGTTAGGCAGAAATAGCTACAAAAAACGGATAAAAGAAAGGGCTCAGTCAAATGGTCTGAAGACTAGAGTGGCTGCTATCTCGGCTGTCCATTGAAGCCGATGAGTCGAAGCACAAGTCGAGCATAGACCCAGGCGCTATCAGCCAGATCATACAAGGTATTCTTCAAGATCTTGTCCAATTATCCAGTTCTACAGTTTCACATCTGCGTACAACATGGGCCCCCTTCTCCCCACCCCTGTTGGTGACAGTTTGATAAGTATCGTGGTAAAGGCCAGACGGAAGATAAAGATTTCTTCAGATGTTGTGATTCAAAAGCGTTTTTAATAACCTATAAAAGGTGTAGTTGAAAAGTGAGTTGAAAAGCTGTTCAAGATATAAGTATACAGATTTGCCAGGGATTACACGAACGAATACTCTAAAAGCAGCTTTTTATTACTCAATGCTGAATATGAGATGGGAGAAAAAAAATGTGTAGAAAATGCCTGTTGTAGTTTGCCATCCTTTTAGGCTAGCCTGGGCAGGCTGTCGTGTCGGGGGTGGGTGGGTGGCTAATTTTAGGCGGCTTTGAATAAAACTTGATAGGTCTTCTTATAATTTATGACAACTCTATTAGAAATGCACCATTGATTCATTAACTGAAGTTGGGATGCCATCAACTGGCTATCTGTGCTAAAATTATTTGTATTATATGCAAACGTGACATAAATCAATTCTTGGGCTGCATTAAGAAAATTGATTGTGAAGACTAAAAACAGTAGCGGCCCAGAAACTGACCTTGGATTTCACCAATTTTCACAGTCTGTAATTGACTCTTTACCACCTTACTATACGAATGGCTTCAGATTTGTTAAACTACTTTGGAGAAGATTTTGTGAATATTTGGAAAAGTGAAAAAAAAGATAAGTTTTGGATTACGATAGTGTGATTAATTTGATCAAAGGCCTTGGAAAAGTTAAAAAAACCACCTCTTATAATGTTTCTGGTATTCACTTTGTTGTACTTCTCCAAAAGATTTGTACTTGTAGTATGATTATTAGTCCTCCTGTCAGTTAAAAAACAAATGACAATCTTTTAAATGGAAGATCATCTCTAAAATTTCCCATGCTTGAAATGAGAGTATTTGTTCTTTAATTATCCCGAAGTCAGGTATATAATAGTTCCAATAGTTAGTGCAATCATTTGTATCATCATCAATCATCATAAGGCAATCTTGAAAAATGATGTCTTTATAACCAAATTTGTATGTTAAACTAATAGCGGGATCACGATATGCTATAAAAACATCTGCATCGTTTGTATTGATGATGTCAGTTTTCTTTTCAATATAATAGTCAGGTTTCAATATTCTGTTTGACACCAATTACACTGCCTGCTTGACCTTTCAAATTATAGGTTGTTCATCTAACAATGTTTAAGAATTTTGTTGAAATTTCTCCATTTCATATTTTGGTCGGATCGATTATTTGAATACACTTATTTGTTTGTTGACAATACTCTGTCGTGCGTTGTTTATTTTGATAGGGTAAGGGTGAACACTAAACAGGGAGCACTTAACACAACATTGCCCCTAACTCCAGCCTCTAACTCACCGATCCGCAACAGGATCGATACAAAGCCATCCAACAGAACACCCGTCTCAATAACCTCCAGAATAGCACATGTATTTTATAAAGTAATACCGCCTCCAATTCTTTAATTCCTAGAATCACAATATAAATAATATCTGTCTATTGCAAATTTATCTAAATATGTGCTTTCAGCAAACCTAGTCTCTGATATACTGATGCATTTTAACTTAGCTCTCATTTCTGCTTATAAAATTTCCAGCCGGCCTGTTTTATTATTCATGCTATGCAAAATGATGTGTAAGAAAGAAAAAGCAAATTTAGCTTGCTCAGTAACCATCATCATCTCGATTCTAGAACTCAAGAGTACATCACAACTTCCTCCTTCTGCTCTTTGGAATAAAGTACTATTATCTACCCACACCAAAATTTCCTCCCAGTATTTCAATGTGCCCTTGATTCATTTGTATGTGAGGATTATTTATAAAAAGTGTGAACCCTTTGAGGCCGAATGATACACTGTGCAGATAGAGGAAATGTTAGAATTGCAAAAAAAATAGGGAAAATAATCAGTTTCAGCTTCCAATATCACACATCAGTGCCATGATCAAACGCATAGAAATATCCGCTAAATTTGAGAAGGCGATGCTAAGGAGACCAAAAGAATGACAGAGGTGGTTGTTGTTGGTGACAAACATTAGGATTGGTTAATATGCATATGCAATAAACAAGATATTACTAACTGCACCAGAGTGAGTCTCACGTAAAAAGCCTTGAAAATTGAGTGAAAATAGTCATAAAAATGTGACCGAGTCATGAGATGAACTCGATTGGTGTAAGTTAAAGTGTATCTAGCACCTCATTATCATGTTGTTAATTGTTTTCTCCACCTACAAAAATTCCCAGCGATTGCTCGTTAGCAGTAAGGAATTTCTTTGGCCTCTTCTCCTACCTAAAATATTCAAATTGTTCTAGTCTATGCCTATGTCTAGCCACATGTGTCTAGCCCATAGAGTTATTATAAAATGTATAAAAAAGCTATGGGCTAGCCATGTATATCTAGCTATATATGCCTTGCACATGCCTATGTCTGGTCGTTGTTTAGTTGATGCCTGAATCTAGTCTACACTCTATCTAAGTATAGTGGGTTTTGCTATGATTATCTCTCCACCTGTGAAGAATGGAGGAGGGTCAAAACATTTCACTACCAGGACCACCATGTGACCAGTCCCAGTTATCTGCCAAACCATATTATTATGTTCAAACCTTTATATGTCGCAATTTTGTTATTGAAACAGGCGAAAGCTTGAAGCAAAGCCATCATCTTGATGAAACATTCCAATCGAAAAGATGTTGACCAAGGAATGAAACCAGAGATTACCTGCAGCTCTACGCAGACAAACCTGCTCAGCAGTAATATGGCATTGTGGCACAGTAGTTGGTTCAAGCTGATAAAGTGAATTGGGTTTTAAGTGTCATCATTATCACTGGTCTATTTCTAGCGAGAGGAAAGAGATCAGACAGTTTTGATTCAGTAAGCTGTAGTTGTATGATGGACAGAGAAAACTTTTACTCACCCAGTGGGCTGATTCTGCTCACAGATGTAGCAGCAAGTTCTGCCTTTTCACCTTTCGCTTACTAAACAACTACAGACAAAGTCATGATCAAAAACCGGTAGAAACTGAGATCAAGGAGTTAAACTCCTTGCTGAGATACACGCTTGACTATTTAGTAAAACGAGTGAGATAATTGAATACTGTGTTATAGTCTATCAGGATTGAAGGTCACACATAACAACATTACATATCTCATAATTATGTTAAAAAGTTGAGCAGTGATGAAGGCTGATCAAGCGTGATATATTGCTGCTACTTCCGGAGTTTCCCCACAACTAGTCTAAGCCCCCCAGACTTATTCCCCCTGCCCACTGATCACCAATGATAGCTCCTGCTGCAAAAACAAATTCAGGTCTGCTTGAATTTGATACAATTAAAGTAAACGATGTTATCTGTGAATATTCACCAGCGATTCAGAAAAGATTCAATGGAGAGTTTGCGGAGTTGGTGAGAGTATGTGCAGGACCAACAATTTGGCGTTCACATTTGTTCTGATTACACATGATCGGGCAGTTTGCGATAACAACTTATGCTCTAGGCTGGATGTCACTTCCAAGGGTAGAACATACCCCATCCCATTTCACGGTCGTCGTACACATTTGTTTTCCTATGAGCGACAGCGTGTGTTGTTTCCATAGTGGAAATTACATGCTCTCTGTGGCTAGCTGCACCCAAAATCATGTTTTCATTTCAAACTCACCATAACCATTACCATTTCTATCATGAATTCCTTCCCCTTACAGTAGCAGTAGATTCAGCGGCCAAGGAATGGTAATACATGGAAATGGCCAATTGATTTCTGGTCCAACGACATCTTTTCTTCATTCAATATTGACCTGCCTGACGCATATCTAATAAATATACATCATTATAGAGGCTATAAGGATTCCATGCAAGACCAATGCTCTAAGCTGATATTACGAATCCGTAAACAAGACACCCACCCACTAAACAAGCTGATCATCAGAAAGGAGAGCAGAAGTACCCATGTATCTCGTGACATTCATATGCCTGTTTGCAGGACTACAAAACTGCACAATAGCTTCTTTTGTAATTTTTCTAAGGTGTTATAATGCCTTACTGTTTGTTCTTACTGACTTATATGTTTTTATTAGAGCCCTGTCTTTTTAATCTTGTAATTTCACTCCAGTGTACCAGCCACAAATGGTTTTAGGAGGAAACAAATAATAAAGCTCAACATCATCATGTTATCACGGTTCAACTGCTGCATATTTATTGACAATCTGATTAAAAGTGGCCCAGGGGCCACTGGCCAATAACCCGACAGGATTCCATAATGAAGAACTGTACACTTAATCATTATTCTAATATTATATTTGACTCCACAACTCCAGTATTTTTCCCAATAAACGATATAGAATCCAAAATAAATTGAGTACGCAGGTCACGATCTCTCCATGAAAGTAGAATATCAGCTGCTATTTTCAGCATATTACCGTACAAAAGTGTTAAAAAATTAACGGGAACTTGAACAACCCTGCGAAAATGATCGCCGACCACGTTTTGATGAAGTGGAGACCACATTGTGAAGCCCTACCTACGTTATATAAAATGATGATGAAGGGAGGTAACTCATATAATACACAACCGTCAGACGGGGGGGGGGGGGCAAAAGTCTGTGGGGCTCAGACTATACACAAACCCATTAGCTGACTTCCTACACTCATCTTATCACTCCATATTACCATGTAACTTATTCCTTCTATATGTCAATACAAGGTTAAAAACTTCTCCCTTTCAAAAAGGATTTGAAAGGGCTAGCTTGCACAAAAAATTACTACGTGCACAAAAAATTACTATTTGCACTAAAGAAGTCATATAAGTGATATTCAAACCATACCAGGAATACCACACAACCAAAAGTAGTCAAAGTGCTCAGACCAATGCAATGCAAGTCGGTTGCAACTGCTCTTTTTCTGAGTTGTTGATATTGAACTACGATCAAGTCACATTGCAGCTGTTTGAGCACTTAGACTAAACCCCAAGTGATTTCTGCAACGCAGCCTTGATGTGCTTGGCCTCAATTTGACTCGATCTTTCTTAAATTGCTTTTTAAAAGTACCTTAAAGAAGGAATGATTTCATAGGAGGAAAAGGCCGGATTTAGTGAAATTAATGGCTACCTTATATTAATCATTTTCTTTACTTTTTTATCACACTGACCTTAATAAGTTAAATTGGTTTGCTAGCTTACATTGAGCCCACTAGCTAAAGAAGGGTATGCAGAATAATTCTATGTACACCCAATTTATTAGGGGCAAAGATTGGAAGATATATGAACAATAAAGAGAGCTCACAAATGACTCTATGGAGCCCCTTTGTTAGCTCCTTGTCTTCATATGTAGGTGGTAATTATTATTCATAAACAATACACAGGAGATCAGGTATAGTAGGCAGTTTGTACTGAAGAAAAATAGACTTATTTTTCATCGTCTGGAGCATTTCAATCCGCATATATAAGTAGTTTTTTGCCTTTGAGGTTAACACTCAGTTCGGCCTGTTTATTTATATTCTCAGGTAAGTGCTGAACTCGGTAATATCCTGGATATCGTCCTTACAGCCTACGTAAGATATCCTTAAAGGTGCCGGTACATTATACACTTATTTAGTATGTGCCTTATTAATCAGTACACTCCCTTGGGACCAAGTAGGAAAACACAAGTCATGACATAGGCTAAATATCGTCACTGCGCATGAACATATACGTAGGTGCATGTTTTTAAATAAGATGTAGATGGTTAGAACAGTGTGAAAGATGTAGTGTTATCGATAGAGGTGTGCTACCAGGCAAACGCAGGCATGCTGACCTGGCCTAATATACTTATATAGAAGGGCCGAAGTACAATAACGTTTTTAATTCAATATATTGGATGAGACACACACAAAGAGGTTTGCTTAACTTCACAATGGCAACTGATCAAAATCAACCAAGGTTACTGCCCCTCTGTAGCCGTTACTGTGACGCAGTGTGAAAGGAACTCAACTTAATGGGACATTGATATTAAAAGATGTGAATATCTGCTAAATCGAAGGGGATTGTTTATAATATATAGCTAAATCGAGGGCCAATTAAGGTCACCAACACTTTTACTTGGCCTCTTTGCGATAGTTGCTTGACCGCAACATTCAAAGAAGTTGTTGGAATTAATACAATTATTAGTTAAATTCCGACGAAACACTAAGGTCATTGCAGTGGCAGCATCTTCCGCTGCCGCAAACAGAGACCATGGCATTGTGAGTACAATCCCTATGTGGGTAATACTAATTAAGGCTGGAGTAATTTGATGTCATTGCATCGGGCAGTGATAAATTAAACATGATCAGTTCATCTCAAACCCTGTGCATTGATTGACAAATATATTGTTAGTGGGATATTACATCACTCTGATTGGCCGAAAGGTTCAGACGCTGAATACGCAACAAATCACTAAGTCTGTAGCAATAAGCAATGGTTCTGCTGCTCAATTTCAAGGAAGTGCGGGTTAAGTGAGGTATAAAGGCAGGGCAGTATGACCTGCACCTCTCATGTAGATCACAAATGCTCAGTGTCACAGTAAAGGCTAAAGCTTCTTTGAAGGAATGTTGCTTGCACGCCTTATGGCAAAGTGATGACTGATGACATGTTTTAGACAGTATGATTTTTCAGACTCAACAAAGATAAAAAGGATGTGCATTCTGCCTCGATGTATAATTCTACAATGTGTAGCATGTTAGTCCCTCTTAGGCAGTGTGACAGACTACTTGTCTAGTTTTCAGGCAATAAAAGAGGATTCCTCATATTTTTCATATCTCATCTTCCTTCGTGCCATAAAACCCAACATTACACTAAAAACGCTTCCTAGCCAAAGTTAAGAATTTGGTGCATTGTGACACGAGTTTACCATCAGCACTACTTTGATTCATACATTTTTCACAACATAAACATACATATAGCTGAAATAAATCATTCATCATGAATAAATCCGCCTTTCCTTATTTTTTAAGTTATTCGTATTGTCACTGCATGAAAAACATTTGCAAAGATGAATGTGGATTGACAATAAAAATTATATTCATCACAGGATATAACAAAATCCACTTCATTTTCTGGCGTTGTAAAACAATCATAAGCAGGAAAAAAAACTTCAAAGACAAAAGTACACAATGTAAACTTAATCACACAATAAGATAGGTGCAATGCAAGTGGGCACTGACTTTATGACATATGCAGTGTCGCATACAAATACCATGACAGACAAAGTGATTCGCCAGGACCCAAGAGTTTAAAGTATGACAACACATTTCCACATAATTAATTATTTAATTGGAGTTGAAAAATAGCAACAACAAATAAAATTGGGAGGATTGCATACCAAGAGTACATGTGCAAGTTCACACACGCTGTAAAATACCAACACTGTGGAGCATACTCACATTGATTGTAGTTTATAGGGGTTGTATAACGTAAGAATGGTCTAAGTAAATGCTTCCACTTACATCACTACACGGACACAGTAATTCACAGTTAAGGTTACACAAACACTCTGCTACTTGTGAAAGTCAGTCAATCGCTATTTCACAATCTTGACGACTCTGGAGGACGGATGCGATCGTTTAGATAAATGAGAATCTGACTGCGCCATCTAAAACATATTATAAGACATAACCCAATAAGATCTCTATTTATTTAAAATCATATATAAGGAGTTGTCTTAACCAAGCACATTAACTAACTCCTTGATTATTAATAGTATAATATCATGCATTATTTTTGATAATAGAGAGGACCAAAGGCATTGGCTTTAGACACCCACCAAAAACTGTTCTGATAACTAAAAACTTCAGACCATTTCAAGATTTGACTTTCTTATTTTTTTGGGGCACAACCGGAAGTTGCACCGTTTCCTACCCCTTCAATCACCAAAACCAACCCTACATCTACTATACTGAAAGTGAGCAATTCCCGACACAACATTACATTGAACGACATACAGTAGCCCGTATTTAATAACTGGTAAGTCTTTGTGTATGTGTGACACCTCAACTACATCAGTGGTTATTTCTGACTACTTCTGCTCAACAACCAATTACTTCACACAAGGTGGTATAAGTAGGTTTTATCACTTATCCCTGGATACCGATCCTTATTTTCTGAATGTACACACGACTCGACAGGTATACACTTTTTAGGCCTGTATATATAACTCTATAAGAAGGATTGTCAAGTGAAAAGTTAATGATTCAAACAGTGAAAACAACCCGTTATCACATTTATACAGAATTAGAGCAGGGTAGGGACTTACAATGTTATAAAACTTATTTGGTTTAGCTGATGAAGTAGGCAGATCTCTCTTTGATTTCGAAAGATTAATCACCAGCCTCCATTTGTCATAGGGAGTCTCGTCATGGGGAGTTTTGTCATGGGGAGATTCGTCATGGGGAGATTCGTCATGGGGAGTTTCGTCATGGGGAGATTCGTCATGGGGAGTTTTGTCGTGGGGGGTTTTGTCTTGGGGTTGTCATGAGGAGTTTAAGCTTAATGGTGCACATGTTATTCATGTCATTATATATCATGTGAAGTCGGCTCAAGGTGATGGGACTGATCTGGCTTAGGTGGGAAAAATTTCTAATCCATCAGGAAAGGTACTTCTGTTACCAAATCCTCAACTGGATTGTGGACCAGACAGAACATGTGGCATCTCTATTTCCCTGTTCTAACATGTAAATGTTTACTAAATGAGAGGCCAGTTCAGCTATTTGATGGATTTCAGTAGCGTTTACTTTTACTAAGTTTGAATTTCAAAATATCTTGTTGATGCTGACTGTGATGATGCTGAATAAGATAAAAGGCTCTGTGTTTAGAAGGACTTCGACTGCAACTTCTATTGAGCCTTGTCACAAAACATCTGCAAATTGTTTTTTAACAAAAAACTTTAAGCAGAGCGACAAAGCTAGATAATCTTAATATTGAATATTAAACAAAGTATCACCTGCTGCTGGTTGTCGTGTCGCTCTACTAATATAGGATGTTGTGCCATGAGTCGAGCTGTCCCAGGTTTCCCTATAGTTGGTTTTTCACGAGTAGCTGTCACTGTCGCTGTCATCTTTTTACCTTTGAAACCCAAATTGTCAGTCCTAAAATAATCAACATACTCATGTGTAGTGTGTTTCGAGTAAATTGGGCTAATAGTTTCATAATCAAAGGTTCTTGGCTTTGAATTCTCACTTCAATAATTAAAGCTTGGATTAGATTGCAGACACTGGGGATATTCCATGATTGTCTTGTTACATGATGTATCAAGCTACACGGGTTAAATCTGGTTAAACTCTATGAAGTTAAATAGCAGCATCGGAATGCACGTGTTTCAATATTAAAATATCTGACATGCGCAAGGCAACACATGGGCTGTGCCACAAACAGGCACTTATCTTATTTTTGCTAGTTCCAACACTTTGCTCCATTAGAGGGTATCATCAGTTAATAGCTGTTCCCACAGCTATACTGTTGATCAATATTGTGAAATAGGTAGCGGAAGATGGGTAATATAAATGTTGGCGATTAACTTATCTTACTTGCGTCCTCCAAAATATGGTGACGTCAATAGTAATTACGAAAAAAACAAGTCCATATTCTCACATACCTAGCTGTTCTGAGGCTGCTATGACCCGGGCCTGTAGCGGGTGTAGTGTAGGCCGGACCGTGCTGTACTGTGTACGACCTTGACCCTATCGCGGGTGATGGTGCCGAGAAGATTGACTTGGAATGCTGCTGCATAGACGTTGTGTCATATCCCTCTGTGGGCTGATTGTTTTCTGTATCACCTGCAAATTACAAGCAGTATCTGTGAGTTAATGAGGAATGAAAGTATTTAGAATCGGCAGGTGCTTCAGTTTTAAAGTTCCTAATAATAATTTGTCATGACATAAGCAGGTTGGGAACTTCTTTGACTGAGGACAATAATTATTGATGCTTCCATGAATGTCATGGTCCAATCTCAGCGCAGCCTCTATGGTTGTTGGGTCCTTTATAATATTGTTTATAATTTGGTGCCTGTAACAGAGGAAAGTCTTCTACCTGAAAGTTAACATGTGAAACCAGGCTTGCTAAAACAGCTTGGTTTAGACTATCTGAAGACAATTTTAGATCCGCTCAAGTCAATTATATCATTATTACAGCAGAGTACACCTAACATTCACAAAACCTTCATGGATGAGTAGCTGTCTATTGCTATCTTGTTGTACATACTGTATGTTTGAGCGACGGCAGCACTGTCAGGGTCAGCAGTACCGGGCTCAGGCTCATGGAACATATTCATAGCCTCCATATTAAGAGCACATACTCCTCTCATAAACGCCTTCTTCATATTCTCCTCATAGTGATCTCTCTCTCTGTGCAGCATCATAACTTCATCTCTACTAGCTATATACTTCTCATCTAACTGGGTAATTTATAAACAGGCAAAAATTCAGCAAGAGCGGGCAAAAGGTATACAATATGCAGCTGGGTTGAAAAACTATTTAATTTTTTGGACATTCTAAAGGATTTTCAATATGTAATATAATATCACCAAATGGATAACCCTGGACAGCATTATGGTATGTCAATTGCTCTGTAAAATAAACAATCATAAACCAAAAGACGGTTTCATTTTGAGCCTATGGAAACCATTGGCTAGCTCATTTTCAGCCCCATACACTGATTTTCCTTTTGTGTAACATATCATGAACATACTTACAACCTTCACACCTGCTATATTTACCCACTCAGAACAATTATGGAGCTGTTCTTTGTGAGACTTAGCGAAGTAAAACAATTTATCCATGTGAACTCAACAACTTTGATACAGGTTACCTAATTCAATCCCTCATATATTCAGAAAAGAGATTAAACAAGACTTAGTACGTAGTTCCAAAGTATCTGCTTAAGGTATATCTCATTTTCACATGACAAATTCCAAGCTGGGTAGCCAATTTCTTATTTTAGCTGGTAGAGTAGTATATAAGTATGATGTATGTCCCCCATGATACTCACAGATTGTAGTTTAGTTTCGTAGTCATTAGTCAGACTAATACAGACTTCCTGAGCCTTAGACTGACATGCTTTCTCCACTCTCCGCCTCCACTTCTCTACTATAATCATATGCCACATTCTCCAGCACCGCCTCTTCATAGTCCTGTTGTGATGCTGAGCAGCTAGCCGCATCCCGTATCCCTAAATAATATACAGCCGGTAAATCAGAACCAATCACAGCTCATCTACCCTAGAGGAGTTAATATTAGCTAGAGTTTAGTTTAGCTAGTCTAGTTAGTTTGGAGGTGACTTAATGTTAGCTAGCTAAGGCTGGATTTCAGATGTTATAATGAGGTTGTGTAAATGATAGCTGGGCACCAAACAATGAACTCCCTCTCTGGCTTCAAGCATGTGCAAAAACGCCAACTTTTCCTCTTGCGAATACTTCACTCCAACAGGGTATGTCTATATAAGGGCCTCTCAATCTTATAGAAAAGAGAGCGTGTGGAAAATAGTGGAATCACTAGTTTGCCGCATGGTATGAAGTTATCAGATGAGTCATAGCGCAGTTGCATGTAAAGATTTTCATTTTCAGATCTGATGTATTGCAAGGGAGCAAACCCTTGTTGCAATTGTAACAAATAATGGGTGCCAAGCTAACTACCTCATATATTTCTGTGTTGTTTTGATCCCTATGTATGTAGGTGTAGTTGGAACTGAGATGTTAGATTGATCCAATAAAATTCAGGAAGATGACTCTTTTCTATAGATTTAGGAATAATGCCATTAATAAAAATTCAGGGGCGTTATTCATTTGTAAAACTTTGATGGTGCAATGCACATATGGAAATGTCAGCATCTATTAATATTCCAGACACCTGCATTACTAAAGAGGTGTAACTAGGACAGTTTTCTTATAAACCAGCTGGACTATGAATACCTGTAATTAGTAAGAATCCTCCAAATATAAGAAATTAGCACTAAAAATAAACACAGTTGGTTACACTGCCATATTCAGTGTGCCTGGTTTACAATAATAGACCGACACCCACCTCTTGCTTTTTAGCAGCATATTGCAATTTCCAGTCAGTGAAGTTCTTCAGTGTGTCAAATTTCTCCTTCTGATTCTGTAGGCTTCTTGTCAGGTTTGATATGACACCATCCTTACGTTCTATAGACACCTCATATGTGTGTAACAACTCCTTCATTCCTTCCAGCTCATTATGAATTGTGTTCATCTCCCCTGCATGTCTGTAACAGCAACACATGGTTGTAACAGGTTGTCAAACTACACGATTACTGCCCATGATCAAAACACACACGAGGCTGAATATGGCCAGTATTAGCAGAGTTGGAGTGAAAAGTATGTGTAAATTTAAAAGTTTTTTACTCACAAAATATGAGCGGATCATTGAGAAAGTTTACTGCTCCTAAAGTTACAATTTAAATACCTAGCTGTAGGATTTATTACATTGAGTTTATCAGTTTCAGTCGATATATATAAGATATATGTCAGATGTATGCCATTTGTAACAGAGCGCTTTACATCAGCTCTTGTAAACAGATCACTGTACATCAGATATATGACACTTGTATAGATGAGGGAGCAACTCCGTAGTATCAACTTAGGTAATAGGTTCCACAAAGAGTCTTAATAAGTGCATAGTTAGTAGCAGGTTGTTACCTGGACTCTGAGGTCTGTATCTGATGTCTGGATGACTCATGCAGCTTGATCCTTAGTCGTGAAATCTCATCCTAAAACAATACAATATTATCAGTATAAATAACTGTAATCGAACTGTAGATAGAGGGATGTGAGCTCTCCGTCAGGACTAATTATATTGCATATTGAAAAAAGTGAGTATATTATACTTATTTCAATATGCTATATGTAAGTCAGGATGCCGTGTATGACTTATATTTGTATCCTCTGAACTGCTAGAGGGCTATCATATCCAATATGAGTTCATTCTTAAATTCTAATTTTCGAATAGCATGTAACAATTTATACTATACAGACGTTATCTTATAAACACTTTGTTGTACCATTATATTAGAGTTAAGTTGTCGGCTCCAGAGGTCCAGTTTCCTCTCAATCTCTCTGATATCTGAGTCACTGGGAGCTCGCTCTGATGTCACAGTTCTCTCAAACATAACACCGCTCTCACTATCATCATCACTTATATCCCCTCTCTGCATACCTCCACCAGAGGAGGCGTGATTGTTACGTTGTGATGCTGCCTGAGATAATCGTCATAATCATAAATTTGGATGATAAACAATTAAATGCCTGTTAAATTGTTGCAGCAAGAACATCAACATCAATATTATTACTGTGCTCGGTGATTCTTGTTTACATATAGTTGGTGACTCAGGCTGCCTGAACACTTGTCCAAACGTTAACTAATCGAAGGAAAGATTATCAATTATATTACCTGATATTTTCTGTTATAGACAAGCTCAGAATCAGAGTCGGTTTCCATGGTAACGACTGCTCTAGGTTTGTGTGAGTATCTCTGTGCAGGTGATATGTTTGTCTTTGGTGTCAAGGTCTGTATATCAGATTCTGTAACAAAATAAAGAGAAATATTATAGGTAGCTTTTGAGAGAAGTTGTTTGCTGCTTTTACAAGGGTGAACAACTCTTCATTTTGGCAGAACCATTCTTTTTTGTTCCCATAATGGGAGTAGCTAGATAAATTAGGCCAACACGTCACACACCCGTTTTTTTAGCAACGGACAAGTAATTCATGTTGATTTTTCAAGATAACCAGAGTCCAACTGCATTAAATTTATGTTGTGCTTCGCGGAATGGCTGTAACAAAAAGTTTTGATAGTTACAGAGTCACTGGAGATCAATGCAGTCTGATCTTTTTGTGATTCTTTGTTATAAACAAACAGGTCATATTGAGCCTATCTAAGTCCTAGGCCTGGGGCAAACCTTTATTGGATGGCTTCCTAACAGGTGATATTATTCTACCCAATCCTTGCTTGACTGTTATTATCTGAGGAGTTCTCTGTCCTTCTCCTTCCTCACCATCATCTTCTATAAGGAATAATAATTTATAATTAATTATGTGACACCAACTGTTTGTGCTCAGATTTTTAGGCCAAAATAATGAAAACAAAGAAAACACATGCCTATTGATGGTTTTAAGTTTGTCAGCTCCTCAAGTAAATTGACTTCCCTTCTAAGCATGATCATTTTTTTACATTGTCGTGCAGGTCTCAACTGAGGCATTTGCGCAAAAGCTGTTCACCAGTAGAAAATGTTCACTGGTATCAAAGTACAGTGATAAAGTAGCTTCATCGATGACTTTACATATAGGCCTACGCCCTGCACTATAACAACAATACCAAAGTACAGTTTATATTCCAGAAGCCCTCAACTTAAAATCTCTGTTTTCATAGCTAACGTTATTGCGTTATTTTGGATCAGAAAAGCTCATCATGCAATCAATGACAAAGCTAGGACCTACCGGATTCACTAGAGCTGTTTTGTAATTCCTCAGATGGAGTAGGAAGGCGATGCGCAGTTATCTGCCTCCTGCTATCAGCTAATACTCTCGGAAGATCATCTACATCTAGCTTCGGCACAACAACAGCATACTTCAGTAACTCTTCATACTCATCCTGAAATCTGCAATAGGGTGTTTGCGACTGTAATAATCAGCAGCGGAATAAAAGCTATCAATTATGCAAAGTTCATTCCAATCTAATTCTTGTCTGAGTGGACAAGCAAAGCTAATGCAGCAAAGTGACAGTATTCGTTGGACTGTGGCTGTCAATCACTCATCAGCAATATATCGCAAGTTTGATTAGGAGTGGTTTTTGTGTCATGTGTACTCAAGGATTATCAGTGAGTAAAGCTTCCTTTTTGGTAATACCCTTAATCTTAATTCAAAATAGGCTGCTTGCAATGAGTGCATCATAGCGGACAGTTCCTAGGTGCCATTGATATGACTATGATACAGAATGCAAAGATGCTTTTACCTGTAGGTAGTATGGGAAGTGAATTGCTTGGCCTAGGAATATATGTATTCCCAAATCAACACAAATTCCCTCAGCACCATGGCTGTGAGAGACAAATTGCTTTTAGGGGTTACACATACATGGGAATGGGATAATTATAATATGAGGAGTAATTCCTCAAGTCACAGAGTCTTCAGGGCAAAACACACACATACAAGGGAGAATACTTGTCACAATGCAAGGTTGGCCGCTGATAACCTCGACAATGTCAATTCCAGGGCTACTGTAGCCGTGCAAGTTCAGCAGTGATTGAACCCACTTCTCTCTGTCTTACACAAACTGCTAACTGCAGTAGAGACCTAGGCTGGCATTGTAGTAGGCATCACATGCCTTCTTTAGTTGGTGAAGTGGTTGAGTGCCTCAGTGGTCAAAGCCTCAAGCCACTGAGGCAATCAACAACTGGACTTACATCAACTATAGATGGTCTGTGGTAGGTCTAGTTGGCACTAGACCAGTGCCTCATCATCATGATCATCCAACATGCTCACTCAAGTCATTCATAGATAGTTGGTAGATCAGATATGCAATAATGTCAGTTCAGTTAAAGCTTACCTTGATGACACAGAGCTTCCAGCAGATTGTTCTGGCAGGTCAGGAGGTGCAGAATTGTTTTCACTGTAAGTATCCATATTCAGAATAAATGGTAATCAATAACTTTGTAGAGGGAACTTGATTTATAAAATTCTGAATTTTGTTTACAAAACTTTTTTCCAAATTATGCGCTCCTTTCTTTGATTGGCTCACTTATAATACCATAAACCAATCAGAATAGCTTTGACATATTACACTCTCAAATAAAATAGATAACTTTGAGAAATCATTTTTAGCCTCACAACTTTTGTTTACTGGTGTCATGGCTTCCAGCATGGAGGACCCAAATTTAGACACTTCATATTCAAGGCGTCTAGATAGGACACCAGAGACTGATAAGAGCAATGTGGCAAGGTTATCAACTGAGGATAGACAAAAGATATATGGGTTGAGGACTGTATTTGGAAATACCCTCAATAAACTACAGAAACTTGAAGAAGACAATGATGAAAAGTGAGTTCTAATTTTCACCACACCTATCGTATCTTCTATGGAACAGGTGCTCCTTTAATTATACTGAATTTTGAGGAACTGCAACTGGCTTCTGGCATTATGCCTCAAATAAAATATTAATGTGTCAAGTTAAAGCATTATGAATGCACTACATCGGGTGCAAGATAGGCAAGGAAGGATGCATATACTAATGCACACTAAATGAACTCCTCTCATTGCATATATATATTATATATATACTCTACTAGCTAAGCATAGGTCTAGAGATGCAAACCAGTCCAGTGTGTTTGAACACATCCAGTACGGCCTCTGCAACAACTTCCACATTCTTTGCATAAACAGAACACTGGGACTTTTTGTCCTCTTTCTTCTTGTTTCTCTATTGGGTACGGTCTAAGGTCGAACGTTCTTTTACAAGACAAGATCTATTATATACATATAGGATAAAAGACCTCTTATCATGAGCATACTTTGTAACATTATCACTGCAAAAAAGTTCTAATGATATAGAGACTTGATGATTGATCGGGAGAGACAGCTGAGGAAGAATTTAGAAGATAAGTTGATGGAGACCAAACTGGTTGATATGTACAGCGATCCTGCTGTGAATGAAGAATTACATGAAAGATTACCACGAGCGGCTAAAGAGCGCATGTACTCTCTCAATGACACTCCAAGAACTGGCAGAAGGTATGCCAATGGTATAGGCCTAACCTTACAGCGTGAATTGATAGCCCTACTATTATCTATTTGTATTTAGCATGGCTATCCTCAAAGGGTCTTTTAAATGTATGATATGATATTATTTGATTTATCCAAACTTATTATCAGCCATACACTTTTCCGTAGGCTCTCTTTCTTTTTACTACAAGACTGCTTACCACAAGACTGCTTACCACAAGACTGCTTACCACAAGATTGCTTACCACAAGCCTGCATTTTGCTGAAGGCCTAAGCATTCAAACATGGCAATGCATTGTACGGAACTTAACAAAATCGTCCCAAGTAGGCCTATATGATTCTATGGACCTAACAAGAATGTTGCATTTTGCATAATATCCCTTTCATTAAAAGTGTTTGGTATGATAGCAGGCACAAGAAGAAGAAAGGCGGAAGGGGAGCTGATAATGACAGTGGTAGTGAAGAAGACCGAAGTTACTCCAGGCAGTACCATTCATATCCAGGTGCCATGCCCTATCCAGGAGGGCCAGCTTACATGTCCAGTCCAGGTAAGATTTTTATATCACCTTGTGATTAAGACAATAAGTAGTGTGTTGATATAGGTAGGCTATATACTGATGGACTCAGTCAAGGCAAGAGTAGTCTTGAAGTTTGCCAAAGAGACAGGTAGATATCGATTCCTGATTTTATCTGTCAGATACACCTAGCTACTGTCTTCATCTGGAGGATTTGTGTGCATTATGTCAAAACATCAGTCTATAACCAATATATGGTTTGAATTGAATGTTATTTGTTGCGTTTACCAGACTCCGAAGAAGGTATGTAGCTATATTGTTTAAAACACTCTTATATGTAAATAGGCCTATCATTGAAATTAAATATGATAGTGTACACTTCACATAGCAAGCACCTGCAGAATAATGCATCGAGCAGAAATTACAACATTCACTTGTACCACTCTATTGACTCTATCTATCAATCTCATATTCACTCAGTACTGCTGTGTACCAAGTTCTTTCTGGATAGAATGTTTGATGTTCTCTACATCAATACCCACTTTAACCGATTTCGCTCAATGAATCGGCTATCAATCTGCCTCTGGTAAGATGTGTAAGGGAGGCTGTGATGTCCCCACTAAATCAGTGCACAGCCCACCCTGAGTGAAGCACATAATATCGATCCGTGGTTATATACCGTTTACAGTTATGGCTGTAGCTGCAATATAAATCCTAGATTTAGTGAGGCGTGGCTCTAATGTTTACGCAAGATAAATAAGACCTTTAATTTTAGGGTATTTTGGATGGCCGCCTGGTATGATGATGCCTCCTCCAAATTACCCTCAACAACAGATGCAACATTCTACACCGTATAATCCGGGAGCTTCCAGCGCAAATCAGGTACCACAACAATCCAATATGTACATGACGCCCTGGGGACCTCAGTACGCTCAGGGCCACAATACACAACAAGGGGAAGCTCAGGGGCAGAATGTCGGAGAAAAAACAGGTAGGCTGATAATACAATGATGCCCCTGCCACTAAAGTTTTGCTGGATTATTTACCTCTAAACAGCGAAAGACAATGACAGTTTTTGTTGGTGATTACTTTTAGTTTGTAAGCAAGCTTCTCATGAGCTAGATAAGCCTGAAATGACGTTTGAGCTGTCAATGTGCCAATTATTCTGATCATCACAATTCTCACTGAGTATTTCTATCACATGCACTGCATGCCCTACCATGCTTCCTGTGAATTGTCCAAAGTAAATAAATCACAAATTCACTGATGAAAATTGATCCCCTGGCTTTACGAAGTAGGTGCCCATGACGAATAAAAGTAACCTGATACTCGATAGCGTGATCAGCAATCCCCAAACAAGCTATGAAAATAATAGTTGTTAGCAGGTGTTTAAATCAACAATAAGCAAATCAGTATAATTTTTTTGTTTAAAACCATCACTGTGAAAATATGAATTCATTCTGATCGCCATTTTTATGTAATAATACAAAGAAAAGAGTATGAATTGATTCAACTTGATTCAATATGGACAGAAATTATAGCATTCCGCTGAGTAGTCATGAAACCTTGGTCATTTATGAGCCAGCAACAAAGCTGGAAGCAAGGAAGCGTAAAGCAACTTTTTTTCTTTGGTAAGAGAATACATCGATATTTGGAGATTATATCAGTTAAAACCTTCTCTCGGCATGCTAGAATTATAACAATCTAAACAGAGTATGTATGTTATTGAGTCATCGTTATTGTGTATATGTGTTCAAAAGCAGGTTATGTCATTGATATTCTATCAATACAATTGCATGCTAAGTGATCACTACACACAAATTGGTGTGATATGATAAACGGCGCAGAGATAATGGTGTGATATGATAAACGGCGCTGAGATAATGTGTTGTTGACTGTTGTTTAATGTGACACTTTCATCATTGCTTGCAGGTTTGAAAGTTGATGACATATCTGTTATCAAAGCTGCCAGCATGTTGAGCGCTGACAGCAAAGAGAGACAGATCTCCAGACTATTACACGAGATAGACTTACTCAAGGACCAAAACAGAAAGGTAAGTGGAAACTGCTCAAAACTAACTAACTGATCATAGCACATTATATAACGCTCATTTACCATAGTCAGTCACCGTATATATTAGCTATTTTTATTTGTGTAAGTATTAAAATTCCTTAGTTTTGCCTTCTCACCAGTTCTTTAAGACTGTTTACATCAAACTGATCAAAAAGTGTACAATTTATTTTCGGTGCTAAAATGGAGCTAGTTAAGACAAATTAGATTACCAATATCAATATCTAAGTGGCAATTATGAGCTATGGCCATAGAGTACCCTGCCGTATTGAGCACAATAATTTCTTCCACTGCTGCCAGCTGTATGGTTGAAATGTTTGCAGGTGTCTGGAGAATTAGCTGAGCAGATTACAGAACGCGATAAACTAAAGATAGAGAAGGATCTGAGAGATGTTAGTAACGAAGAACAGATCTCCTCCAGGGTATCGAGTAAGTCTGTGTGTCTGTCTGTCCTGTCCGCCTCCAGTACTGTTTGCACTTAGCTTTCGCTCTTCCCCTAATCCAAAGGCAAGCTTTACACAGGAGGAAATGGTTCCCTCGTCGCATATGATTGAAAAAAATCGAAATACATCGATCGCTAGCCAACAACCATCTTCATGTGACCTCCCACCTTAGCTAGGTAAATATGATGGTATCAAACATTGAGTCACCCTAAAATGACTAAACTATACTCTGTGCAGTATTAAGTAATTTTTTCTTTTTAGTTTTAGTACAAGAGATATATGAAAAACAGAAGCAGCGTGACAAAGCAATAATGGGCAGACTGAAGCTTGCCAATGAGGAGAGAGACAAAGCGCTCATTCTTGTCACTTCTCTCAAACAAGGCCAATCTATGTAAGTTTGTTTTATGTTTAGTGTCATGAAAGTGCTCATTTGGTTCCTGCAGAGCGTCGCTCACCATTAATTGCATTAATTCCAGTTCCATTTCCTAGTTGGTTGACTGGATGAAAACTTGATATGGCCTGTTGAAGATGTTACCCTGCAAGCAAATTCCCTGCTACAAGGGGCATTGTAAATTCGAGTTATCTTCCCTTGACTTTTTACTTCAGAGAGTAGGCAACTCCTAAATATGATCCTAGTTTCTAGCAAGGAGTTGGATTAATTTAAAAATGAAAAACCAATATACTGATGTATTTATGCGTCTATAGGCCCATGTTTCAAATAGATGTGATTATCATGTGAGAACTTATGACCTGAAACAGACAGAAGTGCTGAATTGATTTGTTAAATAAAGATTTGTTTGTAAGTCCCTCCTTTAGGATGGCGCTACGGCTGGGCTTACCTTACGTGAATATTATATTACAAGCTCGATATTTAGTGTTTTTTGTTGTTGTTTGCTCCTCTTGAAGTACCTGTAGACCCCCCTCCCTCTCCCCCACCTACCTTGTCATATAGTTGTTATGAATGCGTAAGCTCCGCCAGTATGTCATCATGAAAGAGGGACTGTTTTTCTAATTTGCCGAATGAAGTCAGCATTTCAATCTCAGGTCATCAATCCTCACAGGATGGTCACAGAGAATTCAAACTTCGACCCATAGATGGAAATAGACATTGAGAAATAATTTATTAGGTTAGCTCAACTCACAATTTTACATGCCCAGGAGTGTTGGCTATTGACTAAAACGTTATAACAATGTCCTTATTATTATGTTGATTTTTTGTCACCATTGAGGTAACCGAATACAATTGAGGCTTTATATATATCATGAATAACTTAAGTGAAGGCCATTTATGCTACTTCGAACAATTTTGGCTTGATATCCAAAAGGGTGACCCATAACCTCTTATTCCAATTAATATCACCTTCCTGCTAGCTAAAGTAATCAGGTTGGTTTGGGCTCTCTATAATATTTGGTCTTGTGTTTCAGGTTGGATATTTTGTCTGAAGATGAAGACGATGAAGTGAAAAAGGTAAAATTCCATCTTAGCCTCAGATGTTCTGTTAGTCTGTGAAATATTTTTTAGTCTGAAAGATCAGTATCGAAGCTATCAATCAGCAGCAATCTATGCAAGCTTGTATATGACTGTGTTTGATGAGTTCGTGTACATCAGTCTTTGTTTATGTTTTAAAATGATCTATTTGAGTCTTGTGAATCTCGGTATTACTGTTGGATGAGATATGTATTGGAGAAACAATAATCATATCAGGGGCTCTTCGAGTCATGTAGTATTATTAATAATACCCATCGAACATGTCACCTAACTTGTGTATATTATTTACGGTAGACTTTGATGACCACGTTAGACATGGAGTATAAAACAGGAGATATACTTGATACTATCCATGGCTCAACACAGAAATCACGAGAGATACACACCAAACATATCAGAGGTCTAACCAGTGAGAGAGACGCTGGCCAGGCTAAGGTTTGATAGATCTAAAATGTTTTATATGCTGGCGGAGTAAATGAGGGCTAGAGTTTAATTTGAGGTGACTTGATGTTAGCTGGCGCCAATTCTCAGTGGCTAAAGTTGCAGTATAAAAAAGGCAAACTTTTCCTCCTGCGAATACTTTACTCTAGAGTTGTTTTGGGAGAAAAATGTTAATGTTAAATGTCAATTTCTGTAACGTTCTGTAGTTTGTGAGAGAAAATTAAGAATTGACAATTATGACCCTAGTGCAGTTTAACATGCTAAACTCTCCTCTCAGGTGAGCTCAAGTTCATAATGGCCACAACTCAGTCAATCTGCCCAGATTATTTTTTTGCGAGTTTGCAGCCCCGGCGTCAACTTTGTCAAACAAAAGTTTATGTTACAATTTTGTTATGTTTGTTGGTCTAACACAGGCAAGTCATTGATTTTCCCAGTATAACACAGATTATGTGGCTGCGAGGCTATACAGGGAAGGTGGGATACACTCTCACACTCCTCCCTGGTCCAGAAAAGTCATTTAATATGTTACATTATTTGGAGTTATGTTTCCAACATCGATGGATAGATAACTCTAAGTCTTTGTTCTAAAGTCACTGTAAATTAAATCTCGATAGATTTATCACGATAGTCATTCTTATTCGTCAGATATCAGAGTTGGAAATGGAGTTACTGAGAACACAGAGACAGTTAGATGACTTACTACCGATACAAGAGGAACAACTTCAGGTCAAAGTAAGTTGTCCGCACTGATTTTGATTTTTCCTCGAACAACTAAAAAGAGGTTTTAACAAAAGAATGTGTACCAGTAGTGGAGCTTTCGACGTTGAATGTTCCAGCTCCCGGCACCCTTGGGTGTATCTCCTGGAAGAGTTTTATCAAATTAATCTGTAGCAATAAGGTGATTCCTGTGGACCAGATTCTGATATATATAGCAAAATTAACGGAAAATTACAGTAAAATTTCAACACACACGTTCTCTCACAATTGTTGTTGCTGTAGCACGCGTTTCATAAATAACTGCACAAAAACAGCTCCCAAGTCTTTTTAGTCAACCAATGGGTAGATCTTGTGTTAATTAAATAATGAAACATATATTCTTGACTTTAAGTGAATGTGTAAGCACAATTATTGATGAACCAAAGGCATAAAGACTCTCTAAATGCATATGATTTATGTTCTAAAATGGTTAAAAAGATAGATCACAGTGGCACTGGGGATGCTATCCTGGTGTCAACTTGCTCCACATTTGAGGATAAAGTGTTGTTAGGAAGGATGTAATTAACCTATCAGAATAAGATAACACATTATAAGAAAATTAATAACCATCAACGTAAATCTCAATTCCAATTATAACTAGCATCACCGCCCAGAACCATATACCAATCACCACAGATCTTTTAGTAAGATTGCAACTAGTCACTGCATCAAAACATACAGATAAAATGAGAGGTGATTGATGAAATTGCTCCAAGCGGTGAAATTATTATCATATTTTTAGTAATCTCTGAGATTTCAGTTGGTCGTGTCTGGCCTAATTGAGCTTCGCTAAACAAACACACTCTCGTTTAATGATAAATTATGACATGATGTCAGGCCAGTTTCACTTAATTCATTAAACACTAGGTTTGTCACGGCTAAATGAAAATAAACTTAAACTCATACAGGATGTTCAAGTTGTCAAAATTCTTTCATATTCTAGCTGATATGATACGCTATAAATAAAGGACCAGTCAATTTCTTAAAAGACCACAATATAAGCACTTTGCATTGAAACGGAGAATTTAAAAAAAGTCATTGTAAGAAATGTTGTTTGCTCAACGCTCTACGTCAAGGTGAAATGTAAAACATGCAGGTCTACTTGACTCTCCTTAGGGCCTCGAGAAGTGCTAAATGAAAATTTTTCAAGGGACACTTTAAAGTTTTACCAAGCTTGAAAAGCTTGAAAAGAAATGCATTAAAAATTTCCAATTTATTTTCACCGTTGCTATGGAATTATTTCGTAAATTTTGATCACAAATTTGAGGTGGATCGGCCCAATTTATATATTTTGCGTGCTACTATGCCGGAAAACATAGAATTGAATGAAATACAGCAGCCAACAATAGCATATTAATATCAAAAAGTTATCACGTAAATGATATCACCATGTTTCTTTGCGGTTCCTGATTATGAAACATATTGCAAATAGTTTGCTACAAATATTGTTTTATTTGTAAAAATAAGGGGATATCTTTCCAAACAAATACTTGTTTATCATATTGGTTACGTTTGATTTGGCAAGTTAGTGTTTTAGAAGCAAACACTATTATTCTGTTGACTATTTGGTGATAATCTTATAATCAACATTGTCAAGGGTCATCATTTTGCTGTGTAGCCGATATTGTAGTTTGGGTTAAGTTTTTACTTTAGTTTGCACATTGTGATTTATACACATACTTGAAAATGATTATTTTGCATACAAAATAATGTTTGTATTTTTTAGTTGATAATATTTATTTGAGTTTGCTTAGCAAATGGCTGCAGGCCTATTGACTGTCAACAAAAAAAACCAACACAATCCGTGCTCGCTCAGATTCAGCTCGTTTTTTGTGTCAGCAGCGGAGAAGAGACCTGTAAGCTCTGAGTAGAATTTTGGTGAATCTTGTCACAGTCACACACAAAGGATCGATATCTCTGTACATTTCAAAGTCATGAAAAATTTCCATGTCATAGGCTGACGTGGTGAGAAATATTTTAACATCAAGGATATTGCTAGTTTATATTTTGCGGCAGTTGTGATGTGTGTTTTCGTTCAGTTAACATTTAGATAAGACAGCTTTGCACAGTACAAGATCAATAATACCTCAATACACCAATGTTTTATGTTTACACAAGGTAACATTAAGCCCTAGCTGGCGCCAACTGTCTAGCTCGTTTTGATGTATATAGTTTGGACTTCATTGCTGCTAAGGTCTTTGACGCTAAGGTGTATGTGTAGGTGAGGAACAATGATTTCATCATGATGTAGATGGAAATATTCACATCAGCGAATCAATGTCGGCGTCCCGACATCAAGGCGGAAAATAGTCAAGTTTCAGATTTTCAGCTAGGGTATTAGCATTTCATGGTGGGGTTTTGTGTGACAGTTTCAGTGTGTGAAGTTTTTCTGGTTGAAAGTGATACCTTGTTGTGCAAACTGTGCATATTGACAAAGCTCTCATCGGAGCTAGCGCAAATTTACAGAAAATATTAGCTTTGTTTATATGTCAACTCTCTAGTCCTCTTATATTGCAAGTTGGCAAACAATTCTGTAAACTCTGTAAAGTGAGCAAATTCCTGCCTAGATGCCAGGGTGGATGGCGCGCCATCGTTTGTGGTCTGGGGATGGTTTGGAATTTCATAAGACACTCATCACTAAATCACTTATGTCCCAACGGTAAACTTGACAATAACCCCAATTTTTTGTTTTCAAATCACATTTTCTTTCCTCGTATTCGAGCAAGGCATTTCAATGGCTCAATTAGCAACTTTGTTCCAAATAAAGGGATTAAGGCCACCCCAAGGCTTGTTTTGCGCCACCCCTGGATTGTTACTGTTGTTGGTGTGAAAGCTGAAAGTTGGAGGGCTAATAATGTTTGGCTTAAAAGACTAGGTAATCATTCAGTGTATGTGAAATAAATAAGATAAAACAGTGCTAATTGTTACATACATACAAACCCAATAGATGGGCATACATAATACACTGATTAGGGACCCCAAATCAAACAAATATTATCATAAGTTAATGTAATTTTCTAAAGAAATCTTATTTATTGCGTTGACTCGACAAATCTTATTTATCCTGCTAAATGGTGTTAATGATGTTTACGTTTCTCAAGTAAAAACAAACGTTCCGTGGTTTCATTTAGACAGGAAATCTGGCTTGTTCATTTTTGAATAATCAAAAATGATGCTGGTCAGCTAGCCATTCAATTTTTTTTAAATTCTTGAGGCAGCAATTGCTTTGTCAGACCATATGTGTCTTTTGTCTTAACTGACCAGAGTACAATACTGTTATGCCAAGGATTGGAGTGTATTGTAATGGCCTGCCAGCCTCCCCGCAAACTTTTAATAGCCATTAGCATGTTGTCGTGAAAATCATTTCAAATTTTATACATATCCTGTCACTTTTCAAATGTAAAAGCTATTATGAAAGCTTTCCCTTTAGATAGAGGCAGTCGTTCTAGAATAGATACAGGACAATATTATGGTGAGGTCAAAAGATTAGCCAAAATGGAGTTACTTTGTTCTATTCATAGAGTTTAGCCAACAAAACATGTCAAACCCTCCCTATTTATCTCGTATCTGAAGTTCGGAGTCACCTAAGATCATGTATTTATAGCTAGAGACACCAGGGCCTGAGTGTTTTAAGCAGTAATGAGGTTTTTAGCACTGAGTAGGAACGTTAAGGTTTGAGTGAAAGGTGCGATAAATATAATGGCCCTCTAGATAGTAGTTATGCATTCCAGCTTTACCTAGAAACCGCACAGCACAGTGATTGGAGATATGGTACTGTTATCTCCGAGGTTGGGTTTAGTCCTTAAGTGTTATTGGCAAAACACCCAATTATTCCAAAATCTGACTGATAACATATAAATCTCTGGTCGGGAACAAAGCGCAAAATTTTGAAATCTTGGTATACCAGCGAGGAACATGAAGTATATTATTTTGCAGGAAGCTGAGAAAACTGTGTAGGTGGTAAATTTCTTAGTAATAGATAAGGAAATTATATCTATATGTGAGGTATTTCAATGTTGCAATCAGATTTGAATGGAAAGTTTGGCAAGACTTGGATCAATTAAGACTCGTAACATCGAACAGAGTAGATTGGAGATAAATTGATAGGCCGACATGGTCTTTCGTCATAGTCGTCTAATGGTTGCTAAATTCAAAACTAGGTTTCGATACAGGTGAAAATTTTGTGGTATGTATAATTGCTGTCTTTGCTAATAGTAACAATTGTTTGGTTTATTTCCAATGGAAGAGGATTATAGATGTAGTCTGGCCAAGAATAATGTCCTTACCCAGCATAGCTAGCGTTGGGTTGATATTTTAGAATTAGGTACACACTATCTCCACAGACCCATGAGTACATATAAGCGTTTGTGGTCTGCTTTATCATTCACTATGATAATTCCAGTGTACATAACTTATCAGTCCCCACCACAACCTGGATTTAGTACAAGAGCTCTCCTACTTCAACATCAGAATTGACTGCGATTATATTAGGCGATTAGCATTAAGATATCCATATGTCATCGTCGCTGTCTGCCGTCAGCGAGAGCATACCCGTGGGTAACTCGCACCGATTGTCTAAAGTTACATCGATATATAAAACGGTCCAACATAATTCACCAATCATATCAGATAGATGGATGGGTATGGAGACCATACCGAAAACTTTTTTTAGAGGGATCTATTTCTTTGCAATCAAATTGTCTAAAAATATTGCAGGGCTTGATTTAAAAAAATGTTTAGAAAATTATGAGGTAATAGGAAATACATAATTGTTAAAATATTCTTGAGGGAAAAATTATAACAAAATAGTAATTTTGTTATTCTAGTATTCATCCATATATTTATGTGTTCACTTCCTGTGATGGCCTGCGCTCTGACTGATGACCTAGCATGAATACTAACTATCCTTGTGGATAGAAAGTTAAATTAGGCGGATTAATTTAATATCCCAGAGAGACATGACAATTCTCTTCTGTTATCATACAGTACTAAGTCTCACTCCCATAGTGATGCTTTATTTAAACAAAAGATTATTTCAGCTAGCAGGAAATCAGGGCAGATCACTAAACTTGTTTGAAAACTGTTTTCCTTGAGCTGTATTCCCTTGTGTGTGTAGCTGATTTTATGACTATATATAATGTGCGGAGCTGCCTGCTTTTGATTTTGTCATTAAAATGATTTCGCCTGTTTAAATTCATTCATAACTATTGCAGTCAATGAACATTGGTAAATAATCTGCGGCAAAAAATCAAACTTGTAAATCTCAACAACCCAAAATGTAAATATAGGAAGTTGTCAATGAGAAATATGTAATCATTTGTATGTAGATAAATAAAATGTTGTGTACTAAGCGTAGATAATTGTATGTGTTTTAGCGCGGCGTTACAATCGGTGCATATTTGTGTACATATGATGTGTGTATATGTGTGTTAGTAAGGACAGTAGTACACTATCTATTTTATTTGTATTATCGAAGGATGATCAGTCACTATGTTGACTTATTGCTCACAATATCAGATTAAATGTGTATATAAACTGAAAAATTCTACTGGAATCTGTGTAAATTACTTGTACATTTTGTCTGAGTATAGTAGTTTTGTGCAATCGCACGGCAAAAAGGTAAATAACGATTCAACAGGGAGGTAAATAAGTCACAAATACACGCCATCGATCCGAAGCATAATGAGTGAATGATAGAATCACTTGAAATAGAATATCATAAAATATTCATGCTTGGCTTGAGTCGATATAGGTATTCACTGTGAAAAGAGTGAAATGTGGTAAAACAATAATAACATTGCATGAAAAACTTGGTTGCCAAATAATGGTCCGATTATTGAAAGTGAGATTAATGATTGAAGGACAAAAGAAAGTCGTGTAGGATTTGAAAGGTTGCCTTCTTTAATTCTTGGTTTTGGCTCCATAAACTACAAAAGCTTTCATATCTGTCATCGCTATCATTCTTAACCTGATGCCCACGCAGCTCTGCATATATCATTGCTCACATGTACGTGGCAGCGGTAAAGAATTATTTATTATTTTTCTGCTACATCAATAGCATGGGACATCGTATTGTCACTGGTTCTCTTTCATCATGGAGCTTGTTTGTATATTTTAGTCCTGTTGTCATTATTACAAGCCCCTGTGACAATGAATGCAGAGCAAAAATAATATCAATCCCATTAGGAAAATGTGCTAATGGCATGTTTTGATAAGCCTGTATTGTATTTTTTATCATTACATTGAATAAATTAAGGCCTTTTTTCATTGATAATGCATTCATTCTTAGCAGGGTTGTAATACAACATTGAGAAACTTTGGCAGGCGTGGGAGTCGTACATGGCGGATTTAAAATCATGAGGCTTTTTCTCCCAGCTGCATGGGATTATATTATATCCCAGCTCTGTGCTAAAACATCTTCATTGTATGTACAAAACCCTTCACAAAATTTCAAAGTTTTCTTGGATACTTATAATTATTTTGCACCAAATAAGCAGCATTGGCTTCAACAAGAGATAAGAATTTTGAAAATAAGTATCTGAGCACCTTGATGGTGTAATAATGATTTCACCTAGAGATTTAAAATTTTAAGTTTTCACCGTTTAGTAACCGAACTTGTTTATAATCAGTATTGTTGAACAGCACTTTACCAGTTATAAAGAGGCAGGGAATGATGCCTACAACCCACGGTCCCCCCCCCCCCCCGTCCTCTGCTACATCACACTATCAGTGAAGATTATCACTTATGTTCATCAGTTGTGTTGTTGGTTGTGTTGGTCATGCCTTAAAAATTTCACAACTTTGTAGGCTTCAGTATAAGTGAAAGTTTGACATGTAGGGACGCAGCATGGCATACTTAGATGAGATACTGTTGTGACATGCTCTAAATAAGATTAAGCATATCTAGTAATAACAAGACAAAGATAATATTGCTCTTTTCTGAGGTGAACTTGTGTCTCCACAAATACAAGTGTCATGACACACAGTCCACTAAAGATCACAGCAATGTCACTCCTCAATGCTGATCCTCACAAAACCATTAGAGAAACAATATTCTGATTAATAGGAAAATGCTAATATTTGTAAAAATGTGCTCAACATTGTGAAATTATGAAATGTACACTAAATTGCTGGTGATAATTCCTTTAAAATTTTTTATTATTCTTGAATAAATATTGGATGGACATGCATTAAGCCTCTCCCTGTGTATAAGATGCAGTTTGTTTAGCTGTATAATTTTGTTTTCGTATGTTTGCTAAATCTTCTAAAAATAATTCGGGTATTATCTCAAAGTTTGATTAAGATTTTAGGGGGTAATTTGAAATTGTATAAATGGCTTTCCAAGCCTAAAATTGTCTAATCCATGCCTTCACACAGCCTTTCTATACATTTCAAATTTCAGCGTGAACGGTCCTAGCAATCAAACAAACAAATTCAACACTAATTGTTTTAGAGTTTTGCTCATTGTCACTCGGATGACAGGCTATCATCACAGCTCCAATCAATAATCATCATCATTATACCTGGCTAAAGGTGACATGTCTTTTTAAACGCAGTTCTTTTTAAATAAAAAGTGTTATACCAACAAAGAGTCTATTTTACATGCCCGGAAAAAGCACAATGGCCAGTGATGAATAGCAGAATGCTTTGTTGTGCTCTTTTTTATTTAAATAGTTTAATCGATACAAACACACACATGACATGACTCAGAGGTGACACTTTTAAGCAGGTATCCCTGTGTATGGGTTGACAGTTAAATGACATCTCGTGTAGGTGCTCTGAATCACCAAATGCACACGTAGATACATTCCTATCCGCAATAGGCTGTAACTCGATCCTGTTGGTTTTTTTTGTTGCCCCAACACGCTGACAACAAGCAATTTATTTACCTTCTTAGGAAACGGGTTTTGTGATTTGTATTTCAATGCCACCCATCAAGCGGCCTACTAAGTAGTGTAACTATTTGTACATTCGTATTTTTAATCACACTTAAAAGACTTTTAGCCTCCCAAACTCATCCATAACTCCATCGTACAAATCTTAGGTCATTGTCTTACCCGCCATTTCTCTAAATAGTTATTGGTACAGGAGAGAGAAACTTTTTAAAGAGAGATTGAAATATTTAGCCGCAATCTTAGCTACAACCTGCCCAATCATGTATCAACTGTCACTCTTCTTGTCAGACAGACATTAGAACAGATTTCACTGTTTACACTTTTACTCTTTGTGATGTTTTATAGAAGCAGCTGTCTATGACTCAACACGAGAGAGACATGGCCCTGACCAAACTCAGGAATTTAGAGGAAGAAAACAACAACCTCAAAATTTACTACGGGTTTGTAACTTTTCCCTGTACTCACATTGCATGTGAAAATATATCGGGACATTTTTTTCTAATTTATTGTCCAAAATAAATCTTTAAATATCTATAAATATTGAAATAAGTTTTACAAAATTGGATACACAGACTACAATATTAATCCATCGGTAGTTTTTTTCATGCAGCCCCAGAGATTTAAATCTATTCCTGGCGGTGGGCGTCATCTCATTTTCCTTTTTCCTGTCAATCTTCAATAAACTCAAATGGTGGTTATAAGGTGTTGCGAGAACATCTGACTTAACCTCCGTATAACTAAATTATTGTTCCTCTCGCCCCTCAGGTTACACAAGTCTCTATCTAAGGAGCAGAGCTGGAAGGAGCAGTATAATAACTCTCTAAATCAGATGCAGCAGTTAATAGCTCAGAGAGACGGAACCGTCATCGATGCTCAGAAAGAGACTAATAAACTACAGGTGGGCAGATTACGCATAAAACAAATCACTAGCTAATGAAATTTTTGTGCATTCAAGTTTGGTGATCATCATCTTAGATACTTCATTTTTAAACTTTCTCAGTAAGCAGTGAGCTGTATATTCTTTAAATTGATTTTTAAAATTTTCAGTCCTTAGTTTGGAACTTGCCTTTCTGGTTTGTTAATACTTGCTAAATTCTTGGCAGAGACCAGAGATAACCTTACCTATTAATATAGGTAACATAACGGGTGCACTGCCCTCTTACCTGGGAGTATCGGACTGTGGTAAGAGATCAGTGCGCTCATACCAGGAAGGTATACTGTACTGTATTGTATTATACTGTACTGTATTGTATTATACTGTACTGTATTGTATTATACTGTACTGTATTGCATTATACTGTACTGTATTATTTATCTGTTGTAGGAGATAATACAGGAAGTAACTGAGGAGAGAGACTCGCTCAGTATGAATCTGGAGAAACTTCAGGCATCCGACTCTGAACATCTGAAAATTAACGAAAAGTAATTATAATAATAATAATTGTAATCTGTAGATTATACTACCTAATCTGTGTTGGGTGAAAAGGTTAGTTTAAATTGTGCTACCAACGACTCAACATTTGATGATCAGTTGCCAGCTGCTAAGTAGTTTGTCCTACATTGGATTTGCATGGATACCTTTGAGAAAAAAAGTGTGATTTTTTGCCTACTGATATGCATTCTATCTACTATGTCAGGTAATGTCTCATGGTTGTAGCCGACTCTCACGCTGTTGTTCTGTAATGATTAATTCTATAAATCTCCCTCTTTCAGGCTGCAGAGACACGTAAATGTTCTGCAGAAGAAATTAAAGAAGCTCTCGACAGACCAAGGAACTGTCTAATTATCTGTCAATCTATGAATCGCCAGCCGAACAAAGAATCGACCTCGACCCGCTCAAGTAAGGGATATCACTGACACGCCAATCTACCTGGCCTTGTAACGCTGCATCGTACTTGATTTTTGAGGTTATTTACAAATCCCAAAGTTGCGTCAGACTTTTTCTATGCAATTTGTTAGTCCAAATGATTACGCATTTAGTTCTGATCAGTAATAATTGTAATTGTAATGTTCTCTTTACATTTATTTGAAATTATCATTAGTAACTCTTTTTTTTCAATACCACTTTATACGTAAACACTTTATTGTAATTTATAAAACACTATTCTTGTTATATCTCTGTAGACTTCGTGATATATAAGATTGATTTTTGTTACTTGATGTTTGCGTAGTATAATCATTCCTCACTTTGATCGTACTTTTTTACAGATAGAGTCTCTAATTTTGTCCGTCCGGGTTTTTGTGAAACATTATCTCCTCCATACTTTTTTCAAAAACGGAAAGGCCATTTTATACAACTCCATTATTGCATCATATATATTCCTCAATCGATCACACTATTTTGTACCAATTCGATATTGACTATTTATGTAACATCTCTACTCTGTTCTTTATTTTTTTGCTTGCTCTAATACTCATATTTTTCTTTGCATTCAATTTTTGCAAATCTAACATCTGGTAACCTGGAACGTTGATTAAACAGCAAACCCTCATGGTTTCCATAATTCAATGCCCTTTTAGTTATTTAATAAACGATCTCAACTGCCAAAAAAGGCGGAATTTCCGGCTGCCATATCTTATTTTATGAATGAAAATCTTTTAGGGAGTTTTGAAATAGGGAAAAATGAGATGATATTGGTTTGGTTAGCATCATATTCTTGTTAATTGATTCACCCTTTTGGATCTTATCTCCAATCCCTGCTGTAAGTGGAGGTGACTCATCCTATCCATATCAACCCACATTTTCCGGCAACAGCATCAGCAAAATGTGGCACAGTTTGGACAATGAGATAAAAATGGGGAGATAATCACATTAAATTTTATCAATTGTGTCTAATCACAAAACGCAATCTTTTCCCCAGTTGAATCCATCTACAACTCTGAATTGGATAAAAAAAAATCATGCAGTATTGAAACATCGTCTACTTAAGGTGCCTCTAGAACCGCCCAAGTGTTTCATAATTTGGGAGTTTTCTGGATAAAAAACGCACAATCATTATTACGTTTTTTTATGGAAAATAATATCTTTCTCTAGAATCATGTTTACACCTACTCAGCTTAGCCCAGAAAGGCCACGGATAGCTACACCCGCTAGCTTCTAAGCATGTCCAAAGTTTGGTTTTATTGTTATAATTTTAACATGGAAAGTTTACACAAGAGGTATGAGTAGGTATCGAATCTCAGCCATTCTCACATGCTTATAGGGTTTCTTAGCTGCCTCTAAGAATAGAGACTGTAAAGGCAAGCACATAATGTACACAAACGCAATGTTTACCAGAAAGATCAAGACCCCTTCTAGACATGATGATTCTAGTATGGCTCTCATGTTTCACCCTGTGAGACGCTAGAAAAGACTTGATGGTGATTTGGGGAGGCCCTCTTTTGTCATTTCGCTCCCTAATTGGTGCCAAGGCTGAACCGGACTGATCTCGTGATGTATTTAAAGGGCAACCAAGGTTTCAAACATGTTTTCATTGATTGATAGCAGATTGCACCTTCTGCATATAAGGAAATAGGGAAAAAGACCAAATCTAATTCGGATGATTATTCAGCCAGAGTTCTTGGGAAACATTTCATCCATCAGGTACTCAAACTCAGCTAAAATAGAATACCACAGAGCAGTTTCCTGTTCCTGTTATTATTTAGCCTGTACTCTATCATCATAACAGCAATGTCTTGGAACCTCCCCTAAATTGAAGTGTTACCCAGCTTAGAGTCAGCAACAACTTTGAGTTTTGCGTCGTGTAATGCACAAAGCTGATGCTGCCTAGCACATAATTTACTACCCATTAATGCATCGCTGCGAAACCTTGGTTGCCCTTTAAGACAAAAAGGGGATACATTCTTGAGTTATTTCCGTTTGCTAAGAATTCGCCTAACGCTAGAAAAATACATACAATGCCGTACACTTCTGATCCACCCATAAACATGTAAATAATATTTAGTATAAACATATAAATAATATTTATATGTTTATGGATCCACCTAAGAAGAACTTGATGGTGGCTTAGTAGTCCCATTTTTGTTATTTTTTTAAAGTAATAGTTATCGTCTTAGGTTATATGGACAATGGTATAACAAATTTTAAAAATCAGCCAACACAAGTTTACTATGTTCATATCTATATTTTTTTTCCTTTGGTGTCCATACCAGGCAACCTGGAAAATTTCTTCGCAAACTTTTGAACAAATAGAAATGTTCCATTATCTGGATTTCCTTGACTAATATCATTGTACTTCATCATAAAAATAAAGAATAAATGTTTTCCCTCGACATTATGCAACTTTTTTTAAACTTGCTGAAATCACTCTGACAGAACCTGACATCTAAACAATACTCTGCCCACCCCAGTCCCTCAAGTTCACTACAAGGAGGTGTGAAAAAGTGACAAACATCAACAAGTGTTTGACTTTCCTGACTTATAAAAGCTTTAGTATTTGCAAAAGCTGGACTATTCAGTCACATCAAAACCTTACAGTAACGTCATATCCCTTCTGAATTCAAATTGTGGCTTTTAATGTTAATTTAAAAAATAGATAATGCCAAAAGTATCAGTGGTAGTAACTGATCTGAAGGGTTGATTCACTACCTTTCATATTTTATAGAGATGCCACTCAAGAAATTACAAAGTTGAAACACCTGTGAAACATTTCAATCCACTGTGAATAGCACATCTATAAATGTATTTTTTTATGAATGAATGACAGTCTTCAAAACTGGCCTCAATTGTCAATGTTACACCTTTTGACCTAAAGACTTTTTGACAGTTCCACAAAAGCATATTGTTCTGTCACAAACTTTTTATATCAGCATAAGTTGATGGGTTTGAAAGCAGGCCAGCCGTTAGAAGCTAATAATATAAAGATTTGGTTGGATTTTATTGGATACTAAGGAATAAACATTTTAAGACAATGCAGTTTTTGAAAATAACCTTATTTTTACATGCTCGCTGATAGGAATGGAATTCATTCTATTTCTTAATCTTCATGGAAAGGAAATTGTTTTGAACGAAAATCACATTGATTTTTTTAAAATTTTTGGGAGGTAATGAAATTTGAATCACCTTTGCCCCAACACCAGCCAGAAAAAGAAAAAGGTGTGGATAGATCCAATCCCCTAATACTTATCATGTTTAACTTAACACGGCGATCAGTCAGTTCCTCTTGGTTGACAATCATTGACTGTAAAAATAATTGAAACTCGCTTCTCACCTAGAGTTTATAAATATGATAATGACGTTTGTTTGCCGACGATATGAAGAAGGAAATTATATATATCCTGTTATCAGGTTCGCTGACGACCTTCGCTGTGGACCTCGGGCATCAAACAGATCACCGACAATAACCACATATTTCTCTCCAATCGTCCGGTTATTTTTAGCAGCCTACAGAATTGGTTCTAACTTTCGTAAATTATCTGCCGATTTATGTAAGTGTCAAAATTCACGAATGGAAGTGTTTGAGGAATAGCTAGCGATTCTCCATCATAGAAAAATTTTATGCAGAGAAAAAACCAAGTTGAATGAATAAATTCCTAGACTTTATACTGACCGTTGAAAAAAGTGGCAGTGTTCTTACTTGAAAATTACCATGCCAAAAAAGTATTCAGGATATAGTCTGACTTTATACCCCCTCGTTATTTTCAGCGGCGCGTTTGAGTCGCAGTTTAGTACATTTGTGGACTCTGTTTTGTGGACTCTGTTTTGTGGACTCTGTTTACGCTGAAATGCGGAAATAGATATTTATACTTATTTTATCACAGACTAATAAATATACTCAAGACTACTAAGAAAATATTGTCTCAGATAGATAAAAGACGTGTAACTCAAATTTACTCATCATCTCATTGTGTTTGTAATCTTAAATGATTTGTCACTGATCAGCAAACAGAAATGTGCAAACCTACTACAACACCAACTTAGCTTAAAAAGTGATATTGAAGGAAAACGGGTTTAATAATGCATTCCATGTTGTGGGGCTGTTATATTTGTCAAAATAAACAAATGATTTTTAAATTTAATTTGGGAATAAATTAGCTAATCTTGCTCACATAGCATCGTCCCTGATCAGAAAGGTGTAATTATTTGGGATTTAATCGTTAGTTGTGTGCCCTCGTCCAATATTTACCGACATAACACCAGATACACAAAGACACACACAGAGGGGTTCGCTCTTTGTTTTCACACCAAACTCATAAATAATATGATTATATTTTAAATTAAATCTGTTCATGCAATATTTCCATGAAATTGGACAAGAATATATAAATCATGTATTCAAATTCAAGTAGTTCAAGTCTTACAAGACTACAGTTTTGTCGCAGAATTTTGCATTAAAATAAAGCGTCGAGAATTTTTCGCATCAAAAAATTATTGACAAAAAAAGAACAATTCGCTCGATGAGTGGTTCAACTACAATAATTATCTGATATGTTGGAGATATATACTTGGAATTTCTTTCACGGATTTTTCAACTAAAATTCTGCAAATTGTGCCACACCATCTCTCAGCTGCCAGGGCCCTGTGCTCTTACATAAGAGAGATGTTGACTTTTACTTAGAGAAAATTGAGGCAGCTCCTAACTGTACACACGGCAGCGACATGCTGTCTCCTACAGCCAATTTCCACTTCCAATTACCCTACTCCTACCTCTCATATAAAATCCAATAACAGCACAGGTGTCCACCATCGATGACATGTTCTGCCTAGCCTCTGTTCCAATATTCCGATGTGCAGATGGCTCCACTGATTCGCTTGTTTCCTCACCGGGAAGCTTACGGACTGTTCCATGACTAGAAACATGCCCAGAAATTTTAGCAGAATCTGGTTACATCTTGCGTGATAGATTATCATTTTGTAGCAGTAACTCTAGCAACCCAATTTGGCCTGACCTAAAATCACTTTTCAGGCTGAATACGCCATTTTTGTAAATTTTTAAAAATGTGGTTGTACCTCAGTCTAATGTTGGCCAGTGTCGTTCTCAACATCAGACAAACAATCAGTGTTTGTCGATTACATAACTGGCAAGCAATCAGCTCCTTGCTGTTCAGTCCTCTGTTTGCCCAGAGTGGAATAATTTGGCTGTTTCTACTGAATAATTCACTCGATTATTCAACATTAAATTATGCTGTGTAAATTTGAACATGGGGAAGCCAAAATATACCGGATTCCACGCTCGTAATATAACAAACAGTCTGACCTCTTCTTTACAATAGTATCTGGAATTTTAAAACTTGAAAGCAATAAATAGATTTTCATGGTTTTCATAATAATTTAAGAATTAATATGGAAAAAATAACAATGTGACCTGATTTTGGAAATATATACCAACCAACCACAGGCAAATTTGGCAAATAACACTTCGAATCTTTTTTCACCGTACAAATTTCTTCTCAGATTGATTTTCAAAGCAGTATTTCTTGACCAATGGCATTTTCAACTAGACATGAATTTTATTTTATAATTAGACTTGTCTATAAGTACAATCAGAGTGATTCCCTTCTTATCATACTCAGTGGTATGTGATAAATTCTTTTGGGTCTTTGACTCTCTCCCAGGCCTGACTGGCTGGCTAACACAATACATTTTAACTTTACTATCAATCAGAAAATTGTATCTGTTGAAATTTTTTCATTGATGGTACTTCCCAAAACTGTTTTCATAACATAAATTCTAAGAGCATGTTGTCACTGCAGTTAACATGTTATTGTGTGCCCATTACCCAATGAAAGCCTTGAGTAAATATGGAAAACAATGGGATGAGAAAACTTTTCAGCAGACCTTACTGCTAGCCTTCAGCGCTAAGCTCCCCATTAGAAAATTGCTTAGATGAAATACTACATAATCATCACCCATTGTCAAGGAACAACAAAGGCTACATAGGCATAAACAGACAAACATCTCAAGTCTGAATGAATTTATAATTGTAGGTGTTAAAACAGGAAAGAATAGAATGAGGGATTTGTAGTGAAAGAGATAAAACTTTATCATCCATAAATTTTATTCATTATTAGGACTATAGAAGGAATTCGGGCCTTTCAGGGAACTATGGTCGATGAAGGATTACAGTTTCAAAACTCTTGATGGCTAATTGACATTTGATGGGATCTACTCCAAGGTCCTATCGCTACGCCTATCATACCATGAGGCCAAGTGGACAGTTGTGTAAGTCCTGCGTACACTGCGGATCAAGAGCATACAAACAGCCATCGATTCCCTTCCTGCGGATTGCCTTTGTGTGACTGCTGCATATTCTCGCAGCAGGGTAGGGAGGGGATGTCAGAGGGGGTAACCCAGCCAGGTGTGCAGCAAAAAACTGTTATTCTAACTTCGAAAACCAAGCCTACCAAACCATGCCACGGCTAATCTTAGGCTTTACCCTGCACCAGCTAAAAACATAAAACGCTAACCTCTCAGACTATAGACGTTACCGTAACAATGACTTGTTTTGATGGCTGACCCTGTTATCCGTCCCGACTAAATGTTACTATCAGTTATCATCTACATTATCTACAGTCAAGAAAAGTGAGTGCATTTGATAAGGCGGCAACAGATAAAGAAATCCCAGGTGTGATGACATTGGCACTTGGGAACAACAAAATTTTGTCGCGCGTCTGGTCAATGAAATCCGCACAAGAAACGGAAATGTGCTGTAAAGATGCACCAAGTGCGGAGGCGATTAGGGAAGTCCCAAATTTCAATTGTCTCTCAAAAATCCTGTCTGCTGTCTGGCTGAGGGATTGGAATGGGGAAGCGGCACTGATTAGTCATATGCGTACCCTGTCAAGTAATTTAATTTATCTTTCACTCCTGGCATAACTCACAGGAAGGGAGAGGGAGTAAGAAATGTGTAAACAAACAAACAAGATTCTCTCTTCTTACCATGTTATATCTTGCAACAGAATATGCAGTCTCTCTAGTTTTCTATGTGCAAAGTAATACCTTGTCATCCCATAGGAAACCATACTGGAAACAAACAAATAACAAATGAGAAATAAACATTTATTTAATTTTTAATTTGTGTTGTATTTGTAATGTATTCTGCAATATCATCATTCATCACAGAGTGTCTTTTCGGAGAATTTTGTCAAATCAAAAATGTTGAATTCATCAAATGGATAGACTGGAATTAGTGCTAAGCTCCATTCTTTCTTCACTCTTGTCTACATCCCAGCAGAAAAAGATTGGTTTAAGAAACAGAAATGCTCATCGAAAGTTTACATCATAACACCTCACCCCCTACAGTCATCTACCCACGAGCAATCATGGCAAAAAATACACGTCGCCGCCGGATAAGAAATGTAATTAAACAATTAATAGAACTGTATAATTAAAGATGAGACAAGAAACATCCAATTAGTAGCACAGAAAAACACGCTAATCTATTTATTTAGGGATAATTAAATCAATCATTACTAGCGGAGAGGAGCAAGAATCTTGTAAAACAAGGCCTTCTTACCAAATCAAGACATATCTTCTATATAAACCAACTTGTTCTGAATATCTTAACCGAGCAGGTATCATGGCAGTCATGATCTAGATTTTGTGCATTATGATTGTTTTTCAAACAACATTTTGACCTGGTCGCTAGGGTTGATAACACATAACGCTTGTAACAATTAGTACATAATCATCTATTAAATAATTTTTGAATTCAATTTTGTGAGTTTGAGTTGATAGAGCTACAGCAGTTTTTGATTATCCCTGCCTGCCCTTCCTACCCTTTCTCTCCTTCCTACCCATAGTTAACTGGAAGGTGAGGCAATCGGTGAGACCTCCACCAACCTTTATTGCGCAACTAAGACAGCTAGCCCTCATTGGTAACAAGCGTTTATATTCTAACTCAACGTGATTCATTTAATTTCTCATAGTCATGAACCGGTATGGTATGGCAGATAAAAGACTTATAAGCCATTACATTGGGTGTCAGTCATTGGCATAAGCAGTCATATCTTAAACTCGGCGTCACAACGACTGGCTTTTATCTACAAATTCCCTCCACAACTGCTGAATAATTGAGATAAATTTCAACACCTCGGCTCAGTGAATGGTTATAGCCAGGCAGACTAGCAGTGTGGTGCTATGTTATTAATAGATTTGTCTATTTTCCCTTATAAGACACGCTAAGGATGGGAGGGGATTATTGAAATACATGTTTTATCTTTGTGTCCCAAAATCTCTACTAGAATGTGAAATTTGACAAGGTATCTAATTGGCTTGTGTGGTTGCTGTTTGTGTCGTAATAATGATGATGATGATGAGGACTTTGAATTTTAAGCTCTATAAATTTTATTATCTCTATCGAAATCACGGGTGGGTGGGAAAGGATAAATTTGGCACAAAAGTTACCGCCACTTTAACTGATACCGTAACTTTCCTTACGCCCAGCGGCTAATGGTCAGATTAATCTTAGGAACGTTGTTGCCAATCTCACCAGCAACGTTAAATAAATTTTAAAATCACAAACGTTTTCTGTGTAACCAGAGTAGTGATCGTAAACGGTACTGAACCACATCACTGGTGTCCATCCACTTCCTGTTGTATCCTTGCTGCTGAACAAATAAATCTTTATCACCATTATTGTCATCTCATCATGTCATCATTAGCCGTGTATCACATGATTGATATTATACGTCCTGAGAGCCACTACACTATTATATAGTACCATCTCTGTGTTCAATATGTATTCTAGCAAGAAAAGTAAATGAAATCGCAGTGTTCTATTTGTTCATTTGATCAGGCAAATAAATGATTATTATAATTTTTTATTTGCTCAGGGCGACTGAGCCAGTGTTGGAAGGTTATAAATTCTTACTACAATACAAACTAACCCTCATACTGTATAAACTTACTGTCTTTGCCTGTCTTATCTGATTTTTACCTGAGTAACTGACCAAGCTTGAGCACCACAAAACTTCTGACCCGCGCTGGAAGAAACCATAGGATGGATGTGATTCGTTACAGGAAAGACTGGTTTGAAATTGTAAAAGGCACAAAAATCAAAAAATCAAAATTACATCCTAATACTAAACAACACAAGATAAATATTGGAAGGGCAAGGATTAGTAAAAACAGAGACTATTGTCTATTGTATAATTGCAATTACAACTTAAAATTTGGCCAGGTACGGGTAGCGGCAGTTTAGAGATGTTTTTGGAACACAGGCTTACAGAGTAACTAAGGCCGGGTTAGGAAACAAACAGATGGTAGAGTTCATTTATATGAGAAGGATATCATGTCTGTAACAAGCCTACTAGATACTTCATAGTACCCTCTTAATAATGAGATAAGTGCGCAATAAACGGTCATAATCCAAGGGCCATTCCCCTTTTATTCCCAGGTAAAATTACACTCCTCTTCGCAACATTAACCAATCACATAGCCGTTTTCCCCCCCTGTACTCTCACTGATCTAGTGCTTTCGTGACCAATCACATTGAATATTTCAAGTTGTGAAAGCCTGGGCTTAGAAGGGTGGCACCGAACACCGTCACAATAATTCCACAGTCAAATGCTCGCCACAATATTACACTTGTACCGCATACTCCACATTCATAAGGAGCAGCATCTTGGCATAAAATCATTAAAAATAAATTGCTTTGTGCCTCGGTTCAAGGGATTGGTGAGATGTTTTATGGCATTGTTGTCACAATTTATTTATATTCGTATTTATTTCTCAAAGATTCCTAAAACTTGCTAAGGGGATGGTCAGTATTTTGTCCGATTGCAAATTTTGGTGATACATTTTTTCAGTCTCCATACAAAACCAGCAGGAGTACAAACCTCTCACAGTTATAATACGTGGAATCTATCCATCCAAAATTATTTGCTATGCTATCTAAAATTAATACTGAAATTTTTGTTGATGAATCAATTATTTTATTGGAGATAATTGCCCTTGTTTTTGTTCCTGTTGAGCTAAATTCCGTTTGATTGTGGAGGATAATGAATCACCCCATATGATGTCATAGTACGGGAGATTAGATATCGAGTATAGCATTACGTAATATTAGGATGAGTGGTACCCAAGGAATGAAAACATCCCACTTATATTACTCGATATTACGAATACCATTAAAGTTTAAAGTATTAATTTGAATTAAAAGTATTTTAAAGTTTTATGAAACAAAATTTGACTGGGGGTGGAAAGCTAGCAAGCTTAGGTTTTGCGCTATACCCACGAGCCCGTCAACCCGAGAATTTATCAATCTGTTTAACTTATCATTCCCTATACAGCCTAACTTCAGATAGGAAAATAGAATATCCGATCAAGATTTGTGATAAAACCTTAAATGAATAATTGTAAAAATTACTGCGTCTTTGTCATAACTGTGAGAGCAAAAACCGCTTTGCCTCACAAACAAAAGACGTCATTGAACAGATTGTTATCCAACTATGTTGAGTAAGATTTTAACTCTCAATATCTCTTTTAGCCTGTCACATTTGATTATTATTTTTTAGCGTAACATGAGCTCAGCTTTTTGTCATCCCTAATATGTTTGACAGAAGTGCTTGAAAAATATAAAATCTTTTAAATTGGTTTATTCAATCTGAGCATAACAGCATCTATTAATCAGATTGTATAGACTGAGTGCATGCTGATGATGTGGGTTACAAATATCAGCCCCTCCAATATTGCGAACAAATCTTGGGCATCAAACTAAAAGAGAATAGGCCTATCAGACCTACATCATGGCCTCTAGCAATATAAAATTGTCCTCACTGATACAGTGAAAAGCACCACAATATTTTCACACCTTTTCGGTTTATTGGAAAAACAATAGACACGGACAGATAACATGGTTGAACTTTTGAATTCACAACCGAAATCTCAATTCTCCGTAACACAGCAGTCTGATCACACTGGACACCTGTTTACAGAATCTCACCATCCCATTGTTATCTCACTCTGATAGTTTTTAGCTGTGCCATTTTCACATAATCTAAACAGTTATCACGTCCCAGATTATCAATGACATAGTGTCATTGTTAACTCCCCCAATCCTAGCAAACGTCTTGAAGGATGGTTCAATGTTTATTTTATTGGCTTATCGTTGTCTATGCAAGCAATCGAGCGGCCAGCAATTCTTTACAAGCTGTAGGTCGGAGCTGATGCCAATGTTTGACCAGATGAAACTGAGATGAGACGAGTATTTTACAAGTAAATAAATGGTCTGCTGTGTCAACTATACAAGTGTCATTCAAACACGCTGCTTTATGGTCTTGTGTCAGTGACTAACAATCGGAGGAAGACGATTCAATAGGAAATATCAAATCTTAACTTCTTAGACCACCATGAATTTCAAATTAAATTCATTAATTATGCTGCCTCAATAACAATGAGATTGAGACAATAGCTTCGGTTCACAACCAGTCAAAGCAAAATCTTCGAAAACCAATCTTGAACATCCCTATGAGTCAACCAAACTCTCAGCGCTTAAACTTTTATCCCTCATCACGAATTCATGAACTATGTAAAGCCTGCTAATTTCACGACAGATAAACTCTGGTACAAAGCGGACGATTACTAATATATACAGGTGACAACTAAGGCTGGACGGCCTTACAGATTTCTGGTTTAGCAGAATATGTGGCCTTTATCTTTAGGTTGGTTCATGTCTGATTTCTAGCTCTTTATTTACCATGCTGCAGTGTGGCCAGGTAAAATTTCGCATCAATTAGTCTATGTTATGAATATGTGGTATTATCTGGCCGCTGGCCTTCAAGTCTCATTGAAGATCTATATGTGTACTACTTGCCAACCTTGCTATGTTATGATCAAATGAACACCTAGTCTTACTCTGCATTCACCATGTTGGATAGTGAGCAGGTAGGCCCGACCACTTCACCAATCACACAAAATTTGGCATTTTACCAGCCAGCGCCAGGTTACAACCACAGCCTGACAACAAAGTCCACAAAGTCTGAACCCTGATAAGATAGGCTCACTGCTAAATCATAGTGTGGTCTAATTCTGAGTTACGGTGACACTAGCTACAGAGACTGCAAGAGACAGCAAGTGCTTAGTTAGGATTCGTACTGAGTATATCTTCGCTTGTGGCGGTGGCCATATGGGTGAAAACACCAAGAATAATCTTTAGGAAAACATGTTTTATATAATGCTGATCATTTAGTCAATGATGTGAATGTTTCTGCTATGACTAGATATTGATCAATCAATCAATCTTCATGTTTTTTTAGGGCATATACCTAATCTAACATAATGCTATACTGTTCAGTTTCTGATGTGATGGACTCGGAAGTTTGAGAATTGAAGATGACGATTTTATTCAATATTTGACTTATAAATGTATTAAGTTCAGCCTCATTAGGAAAAATATCACTCTGTAAGAAAACCAGGCAAAAAAACTACTGGTCTAAAATGAACTTTCAAAAACAAAAAATTGAAATTTTGATTGTATCAACTCAGAAAATTGTCATGTACGGCATATGTCAAGAACTAGCTGGCACAAGCACTGTATTTCCCTGTCTGAATCACCAACAGATTTCAGGCTACGTTATATAAAGAGAGACGAAATGCAAATTAAATAAAAAATATTACAGGCTAAAATTATACAACAGTTTGTTAAAAGAAAAAATGCTATTTACAGAAAAAACATGTCTGATTGTAGAATGCAACTCTTGTTAGAATTCACAAAATTATCGATAAGACAAAAACCGTCTGGTCTCGTTCCAGACTCAATATAACTATAATTACATCTAAGTAACCGCAAATAAGATGATTTCTGGTGTACCGCAGTTTAGGTGAGGCAGTGCTCAGTATCAAATTATTAGCAAGAGATCTGTAGGATTTTGGAATGCAAATTTTGAACAATGTCATGGTAAAACTATAATATCAATTGAAGTAATAACTCATCATAAATAACCCTTAATCTCCGATTTGGTGTGATTGAGAGGAGTCAAAGTTCAGAGGGCGCTGACACTAGTACTATGAGGTACGTACTGACCGACAGTACGGTAATAGTCTGACTGAGCGAGGTTAGGTACCATGCCATTAATGTCTTTACCATCAGCTTGGATTGTCGGATACTGATATTGCATTTCAGGTGAATACATTTTCATCTCCCCTAATTGTTTGGCAGCCTCCGATTGACTCATTAAACTGTTTATTGAGAAGGGGTGTGTGAAATTGTTCATACCGTGGTGACCCAGGTGTGGCACATACAGTTGCTGTTGCTGTTCATGTGTTAAATGTGGCACGCCCATATGAGGTAATGATGTTGGTTGTTGTTGCTGTGGGGGAGGCTGTTGCTGTGTCAGGTCCGTTGGTTGTTGTTCCTCTGTTTTAGGTTGTGGTTGTGAAGGTGTCTGCTGACTGTGCGGCGACTCGACCTTGACTGATGGTGAGGTTTGATCTTCAGCGGGGTTGGGTTTTATGTCAGCAGGCTCGTAGGGACCTCCTTCTTCATCGCCGCTGTCAATATCATCTCCGTCATCGTCTCCCTTAGGGTCACCTTTACGTCGCTGAACTTTGAACCTCTTCTGTCTGCGAAGGTAACAGCCGTTCTCGAACATGTTACCGGAGTCAGGGTGGAGGGTCCAGTAGCTGCCCTTACCAGGTCTGTCAGGAGTGCGAGGAACTTTGACAAAACAATCGTTGAAGGATAGAGAGTGACGGATGGAGTTTTGCCATCTCTGTTGGTTTTGGCGATAAAAGGGAAACAAGTCCATGATGAACTGATATATCTCACTGAGGGTACACATTTTGTTTGGGCTCTGCTGTATGGACATAGTGATGAGAGAAATGTAGCTGTACGGAGGTTTGGCGTGAGTGTACGATCGGCGATAAGTTTTCTCTCTGGCCCTGTTGATAGCTTGAGCTCTGTTCATGTCCATCCTCATCGGTGACATAACGGCCTGATTCATGGGTGAGATAGGCCCGGCTGGGTGCATAGTGTGCATAGGTGGCATGCTGTTCATTGTAGCCATAGATCCCATGTGTCCTTGCATATTCATACCTGTAATTAAAAAAGATAAATTGAGTACTAAGTTGTGGAACTGAAATGGTAAATTTGACAACCATAGTTGAAGAGTCAAAGGTGCTGACAACATACATACCTACTATAGATATTACGAGTGAGGGGAAATATTAATCTGCAGAGCAGGTATTCACCATCAGGGCAAATTTGGCCCGAGTAAAACAAGAATTCTCCCATTTTCAATGATGTACCACAGAAAGGGCGAGCTTGGAAGCTAATCCACGCTATGCTTGTCTTATTAGTCATACCACAACTTTTCTCATAGGGGATTAATATCATATTCCAATCTGTATAACACTCTTAAGATTTTCACATGTGTTTCCCCTTTGGGCTTTGACATTATTTTCTCCCAGCGCTAATGCCTGTATTCACGAAACACAAAGGAGCTGAATAGAGAGTATTGACTTTGCAAGGAACATCATCCTGTAGGATAGATGATTTATGAATAGCGAAAGCAGTAAAACATCACTACTCTCTAAATACATAGAGTGAAAAGTTTTCTAAACAAGTCCAACTCAGGCTGAATGACACTGGTCACACACACAGCTACCCTGCCACAGCGAGTAAAAAATCAGTCTGATGACTTAGGTCTGGTTCAGAGGTGTGTGTTTTGATTTTGATATTTGTGACTACGGGGTTATTTTAGGCTTTTTGGTCAGCGAATAGACTCATTATTTTAATTGCGGTGAGCAAATCGACTCTATTGAAAGAAAATTAAAATACTAAAAGGATTTTAAGCAGCAGTTAAATAAAACCGTTTTAAAAATGTTTTCTTTATTGATTTAAAACAATTTCTTGAAAAAAGCAGTCACATCAAAACGAAATTCAGGCCAAGAACTTTCGTGGTGCCTTACATAATCGTAATAAAATACCTAAATGGGTGGAAATTCTCATGACAAGATTTAGGGAAAAGGTGTTTTAGAATTTGAAACTTTTACAAACACTCTGACGCAAAACTGTCCACTCAAGGGATTAGGTAGTCTGCTATAATAAGGATGTTTGATGAACAAATTTGCTTAGGAGATAATTTGCCATGAAAACAATACAAACAGATAAAAATCCACTCAATCCTGCCCATCACCGGAAAGCAGGCATTGGTGTTAAATCATACTGAGTTAATACAGAAACAAGGCTATGGCACATTGTCTATGAGTGAATTTCTCGTTTGACGATCAAAATCCGTGACAATTTTAATCAAAAATATAAATTTGAATGTCAGAAATAGAATTTGTCTCAACAGCAAAATCTTTAGGATCAAGGAGTAAACTTTAATGCCTGTCTGTAGACAATAGGATATATTGAATTGTCAATCCAAATAAAACAATGGATGAACAACCACTAATTCTTATCTAAAAGGTGTCAGATTGGATATTGGTCTACCAGAAATAATCTACAGCACTCTAAGGCCCCCACAATCATGTAAGCTATGGGAATCTCAAAGCCAAGAGCCCAATCCCACTTAAAAATCCCCATCAAGATCACAGACCTAAATCGGGATACTTAAAACTGCACACCTGAGCATGGCTCGCCCAAAACACTGATTAGCCGAACACTAAAGCGAAGAAAACTTGAGGAAAAATTTAATATCTTCAACCTTTATACTGTTATAAATTAATTTTGAATAGGAAACCCCATTGACACACTTGAATACAATGTTTTTATACGGTTTTAATTCCGCACACAGCACTTGTGATGAGTATTCATATAATAGTCCTGAGCAGAGGAAAAATGATATTATGAGAATAAGCACCTGCAAAACCAAACGATGACAGCCGAACAGCCGAGCCGACAGGAGTTCACTTTGAATGACTGAGCCTTGAATTTCCTTGAGCTTTTGAATGCACAGCTAGACCAAATGTATCAAACGAAACATTACTGGTTGGAGTCTGGCACTCACATTTGCAGCAAAATCCAAAGTTCTTCCAATGTAATCAATTGGCAGATGCCACCATGGTTCAGAAAATATTCTAACAGATGAGAATTTTCCATTGCGGAGTTCGAACTTGTTTGTAGCCTAAAAATACCCTTTATTTGTTGTGTATCAAAGAATAACTCTACCTCGAAGAATCAGCAAAGCAGGAAATAATTAGGGCCATCTCATTGTTGCCATGAATGTTGTACATATGATCAAGGATTGCTAAGATATAATTGAGAGCGGCAGCAAGGTCGCTTTAGCATGGGTGCGGTGCTCATACCATACCAGTTAATGTTATGAAATTTCCAGCTATAAAAATTACATTATAGTAAGACATTGTTTCCTAGATAAAAGTCAGCCAGGAGGATTTTCAGAAAACACCTTCAACCAGTTATATCAGTTTCTGGTGGATTTCCCAAATTTAATAAGAAGGACCAGGCGTACAGGGTGTTACCTCGACAAGCTGAGACACATCTCGTGAACTTAGTGCTGTCGAGTCTTTTATAAATCGAACGTAACCCACATAAGAGACATACAGTAAAAATAACTAACCTGTATACATGTGTGGATGCATGGCTGTATGCATGGGTCCAGGCATCTGTGGTGTATAGGCAGCCATCGAGCTGTATGCTGGCATCGCGCTGCTACTAGCCACCGACATCGGTAATTCATAAGCTGCTTTATTCTGGAGCATATTCATGGATTGTTCTTCATTTAAATGCATAATCAGAGATAAGAAAAGTTGGCTTGACTGCGCAGGTCAGGACGCTGTGTAATAACTCCTCGCCGTAGAGCTAGTCGAGAGATAAAGAGTTTTATGACTGTGCAGGTGATTGTAGCTCTATAACCGTCGATATGTTGTGAAATATTCAGCGGGAGAATTCAAGATAAAAGTGAACCAAGTATATGAGAGATTAGTGTCCAGTTACTTCTCGTGGGTCACAGCAGGTTAAAAATAGCATCCGCTCCAAATCACAAGACAATATGTAATGTTGGATTGGTCTGACGCTGTATTGGTTTTATAGAGGGTAACTCTGATCAGGCCTAGGCTGTGGACAGCTGAGTAGAGCTGTAAGGTTGAGAGAGTTGAGTGGAAATAGGCTCCTCCCACTCGAGAACGCAGACCGCTGATGAAGGGAGAGAGGAAAGGCCCACACTTTGTTGGTTGTATCATTATCATATTGATGGTATTGTCAAAATACTCTATTGTTTAGTCTCCCCACCTATTGTCGCAAACAAACAAAAGATTTTAAAATTTGTTGAGTAGATTTTCTAACTGGCATCGGATGAATGAAGCTGGCAATATCAATTTCCATGAATGATATTGCATATTGCTTACCCTGTTGTGGAATAGTTCTGTAGCCTATTTTTTTTAAACTTTCATGGGTTCAACAAATCTGAAGAAGTCAGAGCTTTATGCATGGGCAGGGACAGTTTTAATTTAATATGATTAAATATAAAATATTTTGTCAAATTTTTCAAATGTCTAACGCTGACAGGGGGAGGGGAGGGAGATGGGATCAACACGAGTTTGGGGGTGAAAAGTTAATTTTGTCATCTAACACGGATGAGATGAGATGATGGAATGGGCCTATATCAAAGATTATTGCCTATATGGAAGATTCATCGAATTCCCTAAATTGTTTACAATTTCATTAGAGGATGAGTAAGAATTATTACACCTGGGCAGTTAACACAAAACCTGGATTTATTTTCGCTTTTATTGAAAGGATTAAATTCCTCTCAGAATTAACATAGCTATTATAATAATTGTCCAGGAGATGATAGTACAAGATTTTTACACCTTTAAAATTGTTATATGGATTTGAATACAATGCATTGTTGTTGTACATTTCTTAGCCCAGCTCGGCTTTTGTGCGAAGGTTAGAGATTTTAATAATTCCAATCTTGGAGAGAAAACATAGAATGACAACATTAACAGGTTATTTAATGGCTTATTTTAATCCTATCATATGAAGATACAGCATATTGTAAAACTGTGAAAAGAACTATAAATTTTGTAAAGTTCATTTCAATCACTTCCTGAGGATAAATGTGAGATATAGAAATTGTTACAGCTGCATGTACTGTATTATTCTCTGATTGTTGTTTAGAAAATTGAGTGCTGGACCCAGAATTGCCAAAGTTTAAATTTGTCTCCTACGCAGCAATGATTACAATGAAAATTATTTCAAATTTTTCTGTAATAAGGAATGTTCCTAAAAATTACGTCTTTCACAAATAAAAAAATTGTCTTTACCTTTGCATTACATTTATCAGCCAGCAATTATTCAGCATCTTTAATCTTCACCCAGCATAAGTTTTATTATAAGCCAGCAATAATAGCATAATATCTGATCCTGTATAAAGTTAGAATTGTAGATAGGAGGGAATAACTCTAATTATGTGACTCCAGTTTTTATGTTATTGTATGATAATGTTTTAGATTTTTACTACGCCCTGATTGTGATTTTACTCATAGAGCACAGGATATATGACATGCACACCTGGGTGGAACTGTGAGTGTGAAAATTTCAAGCTATAAACCACCAAAACAATGTGCTGGCCACTTGAGAAAGGCAAGGAAATAATTAACTTTCAAGAGATCACTCAAAAAACCACAAAATTGAAAATGGCCCTAAGACTCGGAGGTTAGAGTATAACCAGGTTCTCAATGCAAACTTTGGTCGATCACTTTTCTATAGTGCTTATAGAGATTAAGGTTATGAGTTTTATGTCAGGTGTTCATTTTTAGAATTCAAGTCAAGAAAATACCCTTTCTATATTATTAGAACCAGTTTGCAAAGGCTTATGATCTATCCTCGACTTTTTTTCATTTTACACCACATGCTCATTTGTAGCACACCGAAGGGGCAAAGAGTACCTTGTTTTTACAATGGCCTGAATGTCAAAATCGCGAGGAGAAAATAAAGGGAAGCCAAATATTCAAGGAGGTGAAGACATAGCGAAGAAGATTTGATGCTGTGTTATTACTGGAAATTTTCGAACAGATTCTTCCGTCCGATCTTTGGTCACACTTTTCTTTTATAAAATCTATCATTGTGAGCAACTTATAATCTGATTTCGGTGACAATGTCACAAAGGCCAATTCTCTGGTTGCTATTAATAATGGCTCATACAAACCTGGCAAAAAACCTGCAGCATAAATACAGCTTAGGGGTTTGATTTGAGGGTGTGAGGTATAATTGGGAGGATTATTCACACAAGAATAAACCAAATTTCATTTTTGGGTGGGTAATCCGGTAGCCCCCAGTAAGCCTACTGGTAGCTGTACAGGTAATAGTTGATTGATTTCATGTTTAAAATAAAACATAAACACGTCTTATAATGATTATAGCTATATGAATAAATATAGAATAAACGGTCCAAAACACAAATAAGTCACAAAGTGATACATCATATAAGGGTCAGATACACCATGACATTTTAGGTATTTTACTATAAAGGTTCTGCACTATGAAACCTCAAGGCTTAGCAATCAACAGGCTTCATTTGAGTGTAGCTTCAAAGTGCCTAGATTCATTGCCCTATAGGAAGAAACATCTTCATGGTTTTTGAACGAGATGTAAAACAAAAGGTACAGTACCTATATCTCTAGGCTATTTATGAGTCTGAGGACAAGTTTTAGTTGATGATCTGTTGGTGTATTGAGTGCATGAATATTGAGCAAGGGATCCGCAAATGGCATAAAGTGTATAACCTGACAAGCAAGATTTCGAAGCATATGATGCAACAGGGCAACAAGTGCCAAAAATAAAGCCTTAGAATGTCAGAGAGAACTGCTCGGGACCTGTCACTCTATATACGTTACTTTATCACTAAGTCATATAGACGCTGTCAGTTCGATTTTCATAAGTTTCAGACTAAAGGATTTAGGAGCCAGTTGTACAAATGAGAGGAAGTACATTGGTTGTACCATACTGGTTACCTCTATAGGAATATAAGAATGTAGATCGTAGCTGTGAATGCTTGGAATCGGTTTTTGATCACCATTATTTATGGATGATGGCAAAACTAAGTATCTATCGATCATATTTCACATATTATATCCAGTGATTGATTTTTATAATATTATTACCAGGCTCATTTTTGACAATCCCCTTTCTTGAAAAAAATCAGTGATTAAGGTCCATCCAAAGTCCATCTCAGCCTTCGATAGGGCACAAAGTTACAAGTAAATGTCATAAAGAAACAGAGATTAAGCTCAAGGCTAGTTACTGTAAAGCCCTGATATAAAACTAATCTATTTATGTGTTGATCTTCTTCTTCTTACTCTCTGAATTAAAACATTGTGACAAACCCACAAATGACAGAACTCTGCAGGTGCTATACTTATTGACTCAATCTAAACACGCCCCAAGCTGTCAAGACATAGATACCAACTGTCAGGATGTCCCTGACACTGAGTAACAAGTGCCCCTGTTAGTTAATGTTTTCTTCATTATATGACCATGACAGTGACAGATTAAATGTTTGCAGGCTTAGAACTTCAAAGTGTTGAATTGAAGTACAATTTGGAGCTTCTGTTTTTGTGGTGAAGGAAAGGTTCAATATAGAATATCCAGACATTGAAAACAAGTCATAAAAGTATGTGACTTTGTGTAGACTGATATTTGACAACAATATTTATACTATTCAAACTTTATAACTGGAAAAAAAACAACACCCTCCATCATAATGCAGCGAGTAAAATGTACAATAGTTGGTCATAAAAAACTGCTAAGATTGAACGAGTCCTCAGGCCAGCAATGACAAGTGTTTCCCTTACAATTAGATAATTGTCCTCAAGTGTCTCTAAGGGTTCCCATGTAACAATGACCATGTTTTTCCAAACAGTCTTAAGTGAAATCTGGCCTCAGGTAACAACAAGCTTTTTTACAGACAAATTATGTTTAAGCCAATTCAAAATTGTTCTAAATTACAATTATACAAAAATCTGTGGCTAATTAGGACTAGGCTGTGGTCAACGCGTGCTACGTTATTCAGTGCAGAAATTTTTGTTTAAAAAAAAATGTAATTGGCAAAGATTTTGAAGTTAAGGTTGGCTTAGCCTGTCTTGAAAAGCTAACAGACCCACGAACAAAGCGTAAGAGACCAGTCTTATGGATTTGTGTCATCCTGCTTGTTTTATACGATTCCCTATGAGAGCAATGAACTCCCTCTTCCTCAGGAAGGGAGTTCATTGATGAGAGAAAGACATTATTAATTATATTTAAAGTAAATGATTACCTAACTTTCTCAAATAATTGTCCACCAAACAGCCAGCAGCTGACCGGTACTAATCTACTACAGTATCACCGCATATAATCTCGAGCTCGATTTCAATGACATAATCGAAGCATAATATTATGGATCATGGATTATGGGAATTGATCTATAAAACGGAATCTGTGGAAACCAAAAGGTTCGAAGCTCACTTGAGCAAATTTTCCACTATAGGATGAAAAAACATCAGGGCCTGATGCAAGGATGAGAAAAGAACTGATGAAAATATACATACAAATTAAGAAGAAGTCTGTAAGACTGCTCCAAATTTCCGTCAAGGAGCTGTTGTTTCCATGTAATCCTTGATTGTATCAGGGGGTTTGTCCCAAACTAACCGATTGTACCCAGTTTCCAAACATTTTAATGTGATCTTAAAACTGGTATGAGTTGTCTACTACCTGATAACAAGAGGACAACTTCTATTTAAATTTAAAGGCTTAATAGTTAGATAACCTAAGTGTCTGAGAAATACAACAAGAACGGGTTTCCCATATACCCCTCAATATTATTTGAAAAAAGTTCTAGGTGAAGGTTGTTCATGGAAATCGGTTTGAAACCAACTTTCTTGCTCTTCAACAAACTATTTGTTTCTCGAATTCACAGACTCCCATTGAGTGAAGATGGTAAGATGCAACACCGCCTCTATTTTAGCTTGGCTCCCTTTTACCAAGTTAAGGAGCGTTGTTAATCATAATCAATGCTGCTGTATGAACTACTGTGTAAACAGCCCTTCTACTTCTTGTTGTAGTCTACCCAAAGAATAGATGGTTGATTAAAATCAGATGACAAATCACACGCCACATCCCGAAGCATGGGCGGCGAAATACTAGTTGCCTTAGGGGCTAGGCTGCAATATCTGCGCCCATTTGCTCTCAATTTGCAGGCAGGTCGGAGCACACCTGGGGGTCCAACCAAGCCCCAGCAGTCAGTAGACTTCAGTGGGATTTGAACCCACGACCTTCAACATTTGCATGCTGAAGGGACGTCGCTCTAACCAACTGAGCTACCTCCTAGCCAAGCCCAATGTATGTGTTGGCTCTGATTGGTGGATGCGTTCTTCTCCCCACCCACCAATTATAGCCAACACAGTGGCTACCCAAGGGGCAACAGCAGTTTACCAAGTAACGTTTTATTTACCCAGTACCAGTTACTTACTACTTCAAGCAGTACATGGACTTGGAGAATGATTGCTTACTCTGGTCAAAGGTTCAGAGTGATGTTTCAGGCTTTGTCTATCTGTAATCATTCAACTAGAGTTCCACCGTTTAAACTACTCTACCACTTTTATTCTCCCTGCTGTCACTCAGGCCAAGGAGTAACAGTCAAATATGTGCTTATTGAATTGTACTACAGTCAAAACTAACATATTGAGGCTGAAATCTCAGCATTATCACCCAATGGGCAGACAATTTGCAAAAACTGATTGTAAAGTTCAGTGAACGAAATAAATTATCTAGCTGAAATGGTGCCGTTGTTACCGTCTTAGTAGTTGAGGTGAAATTAATGACGTCACCACCTAGTGCGTTAATTTCATACCCTGATTTTGAAGATCAGTTTGTGCAGGGATTGTCCCGGGGTTGTGTAGTTGAGGTATTGATCAATCAAATTTTAATTTAAAAAATTTCCTTTTCTTTTTTGGCAGTAGCCAGTTCATGAAAAAAATCATAATAGAGGGTTTGTTGGTGCAGCCCATTTTGCGTTGGTCTCCACTTCACCAAATGGCTTGGAAGTGTCCAGTTCTCCGACGTCGATCTGGGAATTTTGCCGTTTACGACATCTATTAGCTGCGAAGTGCTAGTCCGATCACGAGACATTGTAAACTATGTGTGCAACGTTCCTTTGTACAGCTTTGAGCTTTGATGATTGTGACTGTATCAAGCTGCCATCCGATACTAAGATGCATTTTCTAGGATAGGCCTGACGAGTGTAGTGTAAGCCTTGCCTCTGAGGTGTTCTAGGGATTGATCTTCTTTTATCTCTAGATGACTTGACGCTTTGTTTAAGGTGTAGTTGGTATTTTCAGTTTTAATTTTGTTATTTGTTTGTAATTCACGTCATTTGTTTTTATGATAGTTCTTTCGGTGAGTATGTTGTTGTTGTTGTATGCTCCTTTAGTTCTTTACCTGGAAAACTTCAGAAGTCTATCCAAACTTCTTGGGCAAGAGAAGTTATTATACAAGAAGTCTATGCTTATATCTGATTGCTTTCGATGCACTGTGGACGACAGTGTCACACTGATCAAGTTAAACCAACACCAAAAGAGTTTTGCCATGGAAGGAAAGAAGATTCTGGTTTGGGTTTTTGTGAGTCTTACGCTTCACTAGGTTTTTACCTGTAGACCTTTACATGCCGCATATAAAGGTAATTTAACTTTATTTTTATTTCAGCATTATATTTTTATATCGAGGAGTCAGAGAGGCCTGTCCACAAAGTCGAGATAGTTGGTTTGTTGAGAAAGATATACAGAGATCAGGATCGTCATTTTACTGTACTGACAGGTGGGTAAAACACAAAATGTTCGATCATCACGTAATACTTTACCTGTAATTCTTAGAATGATGACAGATGAGCTATAAATAATACACTTAAAAGTTTGACCTTATCTCTCGGTAGTGTTGATATCACAAGTATGCACATACTAGGTTCAATAATAAATCGGTGCTCTCTAACCACTCAAAGAACTATCCATTGGACACAGGAGGACTGCAGGAGCTTGTTAACCCGTAGATGGACCGACAAGCATCTTCTCTAACATTCGCCATCTCACACTGGTGGCATCTGTTCGTTCAGTGGATGATAGAGTTGTTAACTCTTCGACCAATGCACGTTTCTGAATGTACAGAAGTTGTTTTCTCTCTGAACTAGGTAGAGATGAATAAACAACTCCAAATTGTGTCAGTTTTCCAAAGAAATCCTGGAGTGAGATAAAAGAATGATAATGATACACCACTACTAATGGTAATGAATAACATTTTTGCCATATATACTTCTAGTTGATGATGGTACTGGCTGTATTCAATGCACATGTCCTGAGCTTCTGCTCGTACAGCACGTCTCAAATAAAGGTATGTTTTGTTTTGGTATGTTGTATATTACACATTACATAGTACATCACTAGTTTAAAATATTGAGTCATAATCAGTCACGATCATGTCTAAAATTGAGTACTAGTAACGGTGTTCAGGGGTTTTGGATGCAACGGGCTATCTTGTAATGAGAAGTAGATGGAATTGTCCCATTTCCTCTTCCATCTGTATCTTTTGACCCAATCTAAAATTTTTTCAAAGACAACATAAAGTAGTTGTCGTCTCTCTATCTCTTCAGCCGAAGACACAGAAGAAGAGAAGTTTGGTGGAGACACAGAAGAAGAGAAGTTTGGTGGAGAACTTGGAGCGTTTGAAGCTTCTCTGGATACACCAGAACTCAGAGTAGGTCTCATGGTCAGAGTTAGAGGAATACTGTCTCTGGCATTTACTGATGGATCTCTACGGAAACGCATCAAAACTCTAGAAATAGGTACGAATAGCTACAGTATGAGGTAATGTGAGGTAGATTGCTTGTACGAGTCTTCAGATCATATTTTAGGTTGATTCTGCTGTTTTATACACCCATGGCACAACCCATGCAAAAACAGTTTATCCAGCAGAATGGTAATTTTAAGAGAGTAGAAAACCTGTCTCTTGGAGAACAGCTTATTTCGAATTTAGCATGCCCTAATTCTGTCGGACAATCAGCCACGGATGATGTCTCACTGAGGATTGAAATGTGTATGAGTGCGTCTGTACTTACTAGTACAAAACCCCTTTGCACCTTAGACAGTTTCTGTTTGGCCTATGATTATTGTTGCCAGTTGGCGCAATCAATAATTTCACCGTTACTTATCTTCAATCCAGCACTCAGACGTGATATTAAATTTTCATATCATTCCTGACCTGCCTATGCAAGATATAGGGCTATATAAAATCCTTAATACTTGCTGTGATATATCATGTAACAACATGTTGTGTGACATGGTGACTATAATTCGATGCATTCTGGCTGCAGGCTCATGAGCAATGATACTGAAAGTAAGTTTTAAATGTGGGCCTCATACTGAATTGATTTTCAAAGCTGTGACCTCAGAATGGCCTGATAAAAAACGTTTTCATCATCACCGAAAATCATGAAACCTGCTGCTTCATCTTTCACAATTTTACAGGATGATTTAGAATCAAATCATGTTTTGCACTAGAAATATTCATGCTGTCATGATTATGTTGCAAATCATGTTGTGTTTATTCGGAGTAATCTCCCTTGATTATCACTTGATTATCCCTTGATCGCCGGTTTTTTAAAGGGCATGATGATAGCTCCATTCCTTCAATCTACACCCTAGAGGGGTAAATATAAGGTAGCTAGACTAGGGGTGACTCAATGTTACCTCACACCAATGTTCACTAGCTTAGGTAGTCTAAGTGCTCAGACTCCAAGGCGCAGGGAGTTACTTGCGCCAGCTATCAAACTCCTCTCCCCTGGGGAGAGGAGTTTGATAGCTGGCGCAAGTAACTCCCTGCGCCTTGGAGTCTGAGCACTTAGACTATAGCTTACGTGACTATGTTTGCTTGCCACAAGTTTCACAATTTCAAACCCACATGCGTTGTTGAGTCTTTCCTCCTGCAAATACTCATTTAGAGTATTTAGCCTAGAATGCCCAGGAAGTACAAGCAAATCACCATAGTATTATTCATGAACTAAATTTACATGATTTTATTTACACAAACATGTTGATGTAGATTACATTTTCTGATAGAATGGGTTTATTGTTATCAGGTGTAGAGGAGAGTAGTAACAGCTTCACTGATTGGATAGAAGAGGCATGTAATGTATGGGATAAGGTATTGAGCCTCCCTGAAGTTAGAGCATGCTCTGACGGAAGCATACAGGTCTGTATGACATAGCCTCATGTTCTCATGTACTTCATTATGAACTGTTTCTGAACTGCACAGAATCGGTTCCTCCAAGAGTTGCGTGCAGTGATCTGGTCTAAGCCAACTTGTTTCTCTCTCTGTTGAACAAAAGGTCATGTCTAAGAATATCCCCTGTTGTTTTAAGGTGTTCAGCAGTGTAAATGTGTGATTGAATCGGCCCACACATTCTAAGTATAGAGATGTTCACAACACCTTGGATGAGTAAGTGCGCTGGTCGCTTGAGGTGACAATTAATTGGTTTACGAGGTCAGTTTTAAATAAGTTTTAAGCCCTTTGTGTCATAGCAAAGAATATAACTATAAAATTTTCTCATTTTCCAGGAAAGATTTTCATTAATCTGGCAGAAATTACAGGCATATTACAAGAATACAGCTAATACCGAGTCTTCCAAACCTTCACCAGCAGTAAGGTTGGCTATGAATGACCTTCTTAACATACAACCTGAGCCATCAATGGATACCTATATAAGGACAAACTGGTCTAAATTTGTGGAGTACTTGAATTCACTAGGTGCCATCTACCTAGATAGTGACTGTCATAATGTTGTGACTTGCTGTGACAGGCTCTTATTGACAAGTATTACAAACGCTGTCAGAAATACAGACGGTAGCGAACAAGCCATAATCAAGATAATGTGTATGAATATGAATAACAAAAGTTTGACTAATAAGGTGGTGAAACATGCACTGGACTATCTTGTGACCGAAAGTGATGTATTTACCGATACCGATGAGCGTAACAGGGCGATATATAAAGTCCTGTGAGATGTACCCCAAACCCTTATTTACAAATTACCGCTAATATTCACATACTTCAAGTTAGCTTGTGACATATGTGAACAAAATATAAGTCTTGGAGAAATTTTCCATACATTTTTTTTTGGATTTTATTTATTTGTTTCACCACGGTGGGAATAATAAAAATGATAAAAGACGTAGAAATAAAATGTTGGTTGCCTGCAACCTATTGATAACACTGAAGTAGATGTAATAAAGGGATTAGCCATGGTAAGCTACTCGGTGTAGGGACGCCATCACTACCACCCGACCATGAGGTTACACTTTTATGTTGATGACAGATTTGAGGCATCGCTTACTGTTGTGATGCAGCAAAACAAGGCTCTAATTTGTTTTCTATATTGTTTCTTGATCCAGCCATAAGTAAGGGCATTGACGATACCTTTAATCGTGAGCAAAGACCACAAATATATCCACATTTGAGCCGGGAGTTTTTTTCCTGCTATCGTGAAAATAATTGCAAGTAAAAGTGGTAAATAAAGAGCATAGAATAATAATGTTATGATGACAAACAGTAGGCAGATGGTTTTGGACTTTCCTGCTTCTGGACGTTCTGTGGTTGACATTCGGCGGTATTCAAAGACAATTAACAGAAAGCATACAGTGATTATAACGAATGATGCGCCGCACAGTACAAAAGCCTGAATCAAGTATGAGGCGTATATCTTCTTTGGAGTGTAAATCATGCAGTACTTACTCCCTGACAGGCATGACTCCATCAGGAAAAAGTTTTGGAAGAAAATATACGCCGTGACTATCACCCACAGCGATAGTGTTATCTTGTTGAAGTGGACGGTGAATCGGTTGTTTATGTATATAAATGGCTTACAGACTGCTAAATATCTATCTATGCTGACCATACTAAGAGCAGCTAGTGTAATGGCTACTGTAGAGTCATTGATTACAGTGGTAAATGTGCAAAGGTATGTGTATTGTAGGAGTAGCTTTTGGAAGAAGCAGTTGCTTGCCACCAGCACAGTGAATGATCGGAGTAGGTCGCTTATAGCTAAAGTAATAAGAGTTGTTAGATGGTTAGTCCTCTTGTTATATTTGATGAGGACTGTGAGGTGCACCCCGTTAATAATTAGAGATAAGAATCCTAGTAATGAGTCTATCACAAGGGCGTCAATCTGTAATCATAAAACAAAGGAACAATTTTGAATTATTAAAGTATTTTGTGAGAACCTGTAGTTGAGTGTCGTGATACTGTATCATGGGTAGGCTATTACCAGGGAACAACTCCGAACCGATCTGTATGCCAAAGTCCAACAGCAGACATCAAGAGTTGGATTATGCTAGTGGTGTAAATACATTATCTACGATCGGATTGTATAACATGTATAAAGAGTGGGTATATATGAGCAAGCCATAAATCTCACCATCATATGCCTACGAGAAATAACTTTCCTCCTGCTCGATAAGAGAGCACAGACTTCAATCATTTAATCATCTATGTCAGGTTCCTCCAAAGACACAACATGTATCACAATATCGCCTCTTATTCGCGTAAGACAAATCTCAGTGAAATTGCGCAATCAACTTTACATCTTTGCCTTTGCTTTAAACCCTAAATTGTAATTGGCTGTTTCTATTTAGTATATTAGTTATGATTACGTCAGCGTTACCTGGTCACATACTGAAGTTACTGGAGAGCCGTCACATATCCTCCTCTGTAGATCTGTATGTAAGCTAACGCTGCCGTTCTCGCTGCCTTTCATCTCAAAACACAAATGATCCAATATTCCGCTCTGTGACTGCTCCCTCCTTGGTGCAGAACACTGACCTTCAGAATGTATCTGTTAAAAGGTCTGGGTGTTAAAGGTCCAGGGTTTAAATCACCTTGCACGACAAAGGCAACTGGACTTTAGTGCAACTGAGGCGCTTAAGTTTGTCTGTAACAAAGAGAAAAAATTATTGGTAGATATGAAATAGAGCGACAGAAGTGACAGGGGTACCAGGTGCCCTCATGTCAGGTTGTATTGTTTGTTTTTGTCTTGGTGTTGCCTCCGCGTAATTTTATCATCGGCAGCTATTTTCAAACTGATCCTTGTCCGAGATGAATAAACCCAAATCTTGGTTCTAACAAAGGTGAATAGTGAAAGTCAATTAATTTAGATGTACTTACTTCGGCAATCAAGGTAGCGGTAATGCTTTGTAATCACTCAGTCATTGTACTTACGTTCGTAGTACCACAAATATAGTTAGAAGGACTCGTCAACTGAACACAAACATAGTAAGTCTCTCACTGAAGCATATTTTTTTTTCTTTCGGTCAAGAAAATATGTCCAGCGGTTGTACTGCTGATAGAATCATGATATTAGGTCATTCAATAGATTTGATATCAGATAATCAAAATAGTTATGCCCTCTTGAGAATTAATCTATTTGTAGCAAGCGTGACTTCCAGTTAGATTCAAGATCAATAGGAGAAACTGGAAAACTACTGCAGGTTGTCAGTTTATACTGAATTGAGATGAATCACTCACTGCCTTGTTGAAGTGCTCAAACTGTGCCTGGTCGCTGGTGGTGACACACAACACCTATTGTGTGTTTTGTCTATTAACATCCCCACCGGCTGATAAGTATGTGGCTGATTATTGAAAGCCACTAAAACAACCTGGGTAGATTTTAAACTACTCACTGCTTGATGATGGTATTGAACTTATTTGATTTGGGAATCTAGGTTATGGCTGTACGCAAAGTTTGAATACCCAAGACATTGTTAACTGAATTAGGATATTCACATATGCACACTCAGACACTCTGGCTCAAGTTAGTTTGTAATAGCTAGCAATTGTAATGATGTTGTTGCTAAGTTGTTTGCTCCTGTTCAGATAGAAGGCGACTCAACACGCAATGATTTCAGTTGTATATGTACCCAGTCCTAGGGAGGTACATACCAGCAACATCTTTCTCTAAACTTTTTCAATTTGTAGTGATGGAAATACAGTCAACCAATCAATCAAAAATTCAAATCACAGTATAAGATACAACATATTTGATATTATAACAGCAGCTTTATCCTCGTACAAAGCGAGATATCTCGCAACATTATCATTTGTCTTGCATCTTACGGAAAACATCCTACAGCGCTGATATAATCTGCCAAAATAAAAAACTGTATTATGCTGTCCTAAATATGTTCAATATCCAGTGCTCAATCAGTACTAGATACGTGATTGCTGATGCTGAACTTTTGGGGATGGTAGTTCATTTGTGACCATCAAAAATGACGTAGCGGTGTATCAATACAGTAAACACTATGATATGATAAAATACAAGGTAAAATGTATGATGAAATATTAATTGTGTATCTGGCTAAATGCCAGTTTTACTGATTATAAAACATGGCATACAATGGCATACAATGGCATGCAATGGCATGCAATGGCATACAATGGCATCAATGGCATACCATGGCAATTTTCCATTCAGACATACCTACCTATGATTGGCAAACATTTTGTTTGATATTCAACGAATGATAGATTTCCAGCCATTTTTTTAAATGTCAAACTTTCAAGCTATACACCCTATTGTTGTCATTTCGGTCCATAGCTTGAAGGGTAGAATTTCACAATTACACTATTGCCCCACCCCCACAGGAGGCAGGTGCAGCATCGGAGATTTTGAGAAATTCCCCATGTTAATTTCCTATCTAACTTGAAAATTTCTCCGTTCATTATAACATATATGATTTTTGTAGAAATACGTAGCATATTGTATCGTAGAAATGTTAGCAGAGCATTATTACATTGAGCAGAAAACTCTCAATCGTAGAACGTAGAATGAAAATGTTGACAGTCCCGACTTGGGTCAGGATCGTAGAAACGTTGAAACGTAGATTATCAATGCAAAGTTATATAAACTTTGTAGAAAAAACGTAGAAATGTTAGAGAAAGCAATAATCTCTCAATCGTAGAACGTAGAATGAAAACGTTGACAGCCCTGACTTGGGTCAGGATCGTAGAAACGTTGAAACGTAGATTATCAATGCAAAGTTATATAAACTTTGTAGAAAAAACGTAGAAATGTTAGAGAAAGCAATAATCTCTCAATCGTAGAACGTAGAATGAAAACGTTGACAGTCCCGACTTGGGTCAGGATCGTAGAAACGTTGAAACGTAGAATTTCAATGCAAAGTTATAAAGATTTTGTAGAAAAAACGTAGAATTGTTAGAGAAAGCAATAAACTCTCAATCGTAGAACGTAGAATGAAAACGTTGACAGCCCCGACTTGGGTCAGGATCGTAGAAACGTTGAAACGTAGAATATCAATGCAAAGTTATAAAGATTTTGTAGAAAAAACGTAGAATCGTTAGAGAAAGCAATAAACTCTCAATCGCAGAACGTAGAATGAAACGTTGACAGTCCGACTTGGGTCAGGATCGTAGAAACGTTGAAACGTAGAATTTCAATGCAAAGTTATATAAACTTTGTAGAAAAAACGTAGAAATGTTAGAGAAAGCAATAATCTCTCAATCGCAGAACGTAGAATGAAAAAGTTGACAGTCCCGACTTGGGTCAGGGTCGTAGAAACGTTGAAACGTAGATTATCAATGCAAAGTTATATAAACTTTGTAGAAAAAACGTAGAAATGTTAGAGAAAGCAATAATCTCTCAATCGTAGAACGTAGAATGAAAAGGTTGACAGCCCCGACTTGGGTCAGGATCGTAGAAACGTTGAAATGTAGAATATCAATGCAAAGTTATATAAACTTTGTAGAAAAAACGTAGAAACGTTAGAGAAAGCAATAATCTCTCAATCGTAGAACGTAAAATGAAAACGTTCACAGCCCCGACTTGGGTCAGGATTGTAGAAACGTTGAAACGTAGAATTTCAATGCAAAGTTATAAAGATTTTGTAGAAAAATCGTAGAATCGTTAGAGAAAGCAATAAACTCTAAATCGTAGAACGTAGAATGAAAAAGTTGACAGCCCTGACTTGGGTCAGGATCGTAGAAACGTTGAAACGTAGAATATCAATGCAAAGTTATATAAACTTTGTAGAAAAAACGTAGAAACGTTAGAGAAAGCAATAATCTCTCAATCGTAGAACGTAAAATGAAAACGTTCACAGCCCTGACTTGGGTCAGGATCGTAGAAACGTTGAAACGTAGAATATCATTGCAAAGCTGTTATATAAATTTTGTAGAAAAAACATAGAAGCGTTAGAGAAAGCAATAAACTTAGAGAACAAAGAGACATAGACAGGATAATATGAGAGCCTTATGGTTGCCAGATTTTGAATCTCCATGCTTCATACATATGCTCTCCAATTTCTATCACTCTTCTGCTATCCAGTGTTGAGATATATATCATTGAATTTTCAGATTTATCTCCACATAACTCCAACCATTTTTTTCCGCACTTTTCGGAATAACTTCTAGAATATGATACCTATAGCCCTGGAAAATGTTGGACACATAAACTGGAGCATGGAGATTCCAAATCTGGCACCGATTAGTCTCTCAACCTATTCCTTGTCTATTAATCCTCAAACTCTCAATCATAACTTGGCAATGGTGACAGGTCAATTTTTGGTCAAGTTTCTGGAATTCTTGCATGTTAGAGATCAGAGTTTTCTAAATTTTCTTGCACGAATGTATGATTGTGTTTCCATTCTAAGAGCTCAGTGTAGATAGAGTGTTACCAGATAGTAGAATGCCTAGAACTTGCTGACAGCTATATTTAGTATTATTATTAATTTTCAAACACAAAATTTATGAATAACCTAGGCTATGATGACAAACACATAGCATAAAAGAAGAGTATGAGCATGAGAAAAGAGTATAAATATAGGTTTAATGTATGGTTTAAGGTTATGATACCAACGTTGACCGATTTTGACATTTTATATATCATTGGAAAGCTAATCAAACACTTATTGCAAATAATTTGATTTCAGCATGACGTCATGTCATGCCGTTGTGCTATTTTGATATAAGGCAGGATAAGGGTCTTTGAGGAGGAATTTTTAGAACGGTGTGGTGCAGACACAATGGTTCATATCGGACTTTCAACTGAATAATTTTTACAAGACACCTAAGAAGCACCCTTGTTATTTATTAGTCATGACATGTAGCATAGGGTCTTCCCACAGTAAATAACATGTATTTTTGTCGTGTGGCATGCATCACATTGGAGCCTCATCCATTAAACCAAAGCGACCTGAATAAGCTAATATTTGATGCATAAAAGAAAGTTTTTCCTCTGGTGCTCAGTGCCACAGGATCAAGAAATTTCTCCTCATGAGTCCTTCAGAGGCTTCTTGTAAACATTATGCAGTTGAGTCTGATTGGAACCATAGTATCTGCACCATAGTGTCCTAAAAAATCCTCCTCAAAGACGACTCATAATAGCACAATGCCATGACATGATGCCATGCTGAAACCGATATTTTCAGAATCAGTGTTGGATTAGCTTTCTAACAATATATGAAATGTCAAAATCGAACAACATCGGTATCATAACCTTAACATGATATCATGTAGGTATAAGTCACCCAACTTTTACTATTATAGTAGTAACATTGAACTCTGTATATGAATAGTTCAATTCAGTGAGTATTTACAATAGCTAAGCAATACAATTACATGTAACTTCTTGCCGTATTTTTTGGCAGAGATGACAAGCTGACACTGTTCAGTTATGTTAGGCTTGAATGCCAACGATTTTGCCTGCCATCCTGCAAAACACTCCCAAACCCCAACCTAGCCAACTGTTTCATAAATACCCTAGTTATATTGTCATTCCTCTGCTGCATTAACTTTCTTGCATCAAATAATTTGAATGCCTTCACTTTTGCCACCAGTCAGTCACATAACCCTGGTGTCATTAGTTGTTTGTCCAGAAGGTCATCCACTACACCATTCTGCTGCAAATACACAAAAAAATTTCATAAATATCTGCATATGGCTATATCAACCTAAATGATCTCAAATATATAATCTAGGCTGTGTCTGGGGATTATGACCATTGCATTGCAGCGGTCGTCGTGGCCCAAACCAAAGTGGTAAATTAAATCGGCTTATTATTACTACCCATCAGTCCCCTAGCTATGAGAGCTGTTGGGCAACACTGAGTTACATTTATCTAACCCAGAATTTTGTGCTGATTTCAAATCTCTGGTTTCTTCAGCTCCCAGTTGAAAAGTTATTCAGGGTTATAGTCAAGAAAACACCAAAAGTTATCATTCAGTTTACCTAAACAGAAAGAGGACAACAGTTTGACAGCATTTATATGTGTAGATAGGTTGCTTAAATACCATGTCATAGTTCTACACCTATCAGTTTGCCAACAAAAAAGGAGGAGATAATTCTTATAATTGCCTATGTCATCCAATTGTTTTGCCCAAGTATAGCCTGTAGTGTACTGTCCTGATTAAAAAAACCTCACCATTTGTGCCCTGATATTATATATAATATAAACTAATGTGTACCAATATACCTACATCGACCGCTTGGTCAAAAAACCACTACAGCATGCATCCAACCAAAACCTTCGGACTTGCTCAATACAAATTTAATTATATTCGACTGATTGCCTCTGACAACAGCATTGAACAAGGTCCGGGAAGAATTGGTAGCTCAACTTCTATCAAATCAGTGGATATAATGTATTCGATGACATTGGCTGCTGCGCGAACTGTAGAGGGGAACCAGAATGAGTCGAATGGGAGCACATTCTGTTACTTTGTCTCCCTAGGAAATTTGTACTATCGCCAATAAAAAAAAGATGCAAAGAAGGATTCCATTCTGTATGATAGGCCTGGATGGCACATATCATGAATTTGAATGGGATCCTCGACTCGCATGTGGCTCGACTCGCATGTGGCTCGACTCGCATGTGGTTTCGACTTTGAGGTATTATAATCACATTCAGTCTCCCTCTGTTAATACTATAAAAATTGTTTCCCTCCTTGTGTGACGGCCTTTGAAAAATAAGCGCAGGTTTATCTCTGAAAGTCCACTCGGTCTCAAATTTTATGCGCTCAAACTAATTTTGCAAATATCTTGACCAGAAAAATCAGCTAATTAAGCGTGAAGGTCTTTTTGATATGTATATGCATAGATTGCATCCTCTACTGCTGAGTGAGGAAAAAAACGTAATCAGTGGTATTACCTAAATTAGAATACATTACTGGCATTTGAATCAAATTACAAGAAACAGCATCCCACCATGACAAACCTACAGAATGATCAATAATAGCACTCAATCATACCTATTTAAATTCATATCTGTTAAATTACCAGTTAGTCCTCTCCTAAACCCCAGTTGCCCAGACTATTGGATAGTGACACTTCACACAGAAAATGAGTACCCATTAAGAGTTATTACTATTATTGAGAATAACCTCCTCTTATTATTTTGGGTTAAAAATTAAGTTTTGGTGTCTTCTGGACTACATGAGAAACTAAGTACTCCATAGATGGTCAATCCCATTGAACATTGTGTAGAACATGCTGCAGATCAAGCAGCCCAGTTGCAGCAACAATGTTTTATCAGTGAAATGACTGCTTTTTAAACTTAGAAACTATATGGCGGATTACGAAGACAAGTCAAGAAATGCAGAACTATTTGAGCCATTTTTACAGATTTAAATGTGGCCAGAAATGATAGGGTGATTACACTTACAAACGGGATAATATTGACAACATGTAGGGGTCACATATATTGACCCGAAAAGGAGGGGGGGATTTACCAACTCAATTATAGACAACACACTATTACATCTGTGTAAACCAAGGTGGTAAACACTAACTTTGGATAGATAAAATAATTCTGGGGAGCATTACCTCTGCTTCATCAGGATATGCTTTTCCCTCATCATAATACCCATCATCCTCACTGTCTCCAGTGCTACCTTTTCTATCACAACACCTGCCATGCCCCCAGGGATCAAGGCATGATTAATGGCTTATAACGCCTTACATAGCTTTGACATAGCACCCTTTAAAATGTATCAATTATATTGTACAACACAGGTATCCCTTGGCCCAAAACTATCTTTTATTTGCCCAAAAATATATTTTATGTTTATATGAGGTTTATTGGTGAGATGTTGCTGTTTTTTTCACATCCGATAATGAAGCTGGATAATGATGAGTTGTTAGGAGTTACCATAAACATATAAATACTAATAGTATTTATAATTGTTTGTATTTGTTGTGAGTTACAGATGCCAGATAATCAAGTCAAACTGTAGAACCGCCAACTATTTCTGCCAAGGTATTCATTGGTTACTTTCCATGGAGCATTGATCTTACAGATTTCCTATCATTCCCGATTTTTTAGTAGTTTGAACACTCATTTTCAGCAATGTTTGGGCTGTTATACATATGTTGGAAGCTGTTGAACAACACGTATCGCGCTATCACTGAGCTGTGTATTAAAAAATATCCTGCGTGTGTCGTGCGAGACGCTTAAACTGTGTTGTGTGATCAGCAAGGCAGCGGTTAAGTAACACTTAATGTACTTACAGCATATTTTTCAGTCATCCCTAGTGGTTTGATGTTTCCTCGAGCTGAAATGTTGTCACAATTGTCTTCCATTCCATCAAAAACTTTTCAGAGACAGCTCCCGCCTCACTGGAAAGCTTGTACTGACAGAACATGCTTGTTCTATAGGAGAAAAACAAAATTTGTGTTAACGTGGTCATCTTAGCTATATCAGAGAAGTCACTAAAAGCAAACAATACTGTTACCTGCTCTCGCTTTACTCGGTGGATTACTCTAGAGAGAACTATGAGAAAACACAATTGACCAAATCCATACTAGGATTCTGATAGAGAGCCCGTCAAATGGTATCATGATTACATACTAGTCCTTGCGCACCGACCGAGACAAGAGCTCGCCCCCACCCACAAGTTCATAAGTGAGCGGGTTGAGCTAGGCTCCAAATTGAAGCTGATTAAGTCATTAGCGATGATCAATTTTCAATTGCCTCACAGTGTTGTGAGTTCCAATAATTCCAATAAATCCATTTCTCACCTCGTCGTTTTTTATTGTGGTGAGTCTTGTACACTGCCATGGCCAGGCTGTTTTATTTGTTTGAGTTCTTTCCTATTTCATTAAAACAGACTTCCCTCCAGCCTTTCATCACAGAAAACCAATGTCTGTCAAGTAATTCGTCCACATCCCCTATTTCATACTTGCTTTTTATCGGCTCTTGCTGTATATATCCTGAAAACATTTTAAAATTCCTCTTAACTGAAAATATGCCCATTCATACAGTGTCCATAAAAATTATAAATATTATATTTTTATGGCCAATCTTCATCTAAATTATTACATCAGATAGAGCACTTCAGCAGGCTCTTGAATGAGGCTCCTGTGGTCGACCAGTAAGCTTTTGCAGGTCTGAGGCCGTCTTCTGTACAAAATGGGATGGAGAAATGCCCTGAGATTGAAGAGATCAAAGAGCCTGCAGAATTACTAAGTGAAGGGGTGTGTGGGTACAGAGCAGGCCTGGAACAGATTTTTTCAATGTCAGCCAATATAAATCTGCAACAAGAATTCGACAAGCCGTTGTTGGGAAACTCATGTTTGTGGATGACAATGCCTTTGTTGTTCACAACTTTGAGGATACCTAGGAAATAACCAACATGTTTGCCCTATCCAGCCAGCAGTTGGGCGGTAAATCAACATTAAGCAACCATAGATTCACTACCAGCCGCTTCCTGGCTCATATGATAGTCGTCAACATGTTTGAATAGACAATTAAGAGCTTTTCAGTGTTCAAAAGTTTAAGTATCTCGCATCAACAATAATGTCCAACAACAGAATTGACGAAGAGAACAACCCAAGAATATCTAATGCCTCAATCTCCGACGGCAGGTTAAAGAATAGACTTTCTGAGCTCTTATTTATGCCTCAATTCGGAGTTTTCCTCTCTCCAGTTTGGTACTTTTAACTCATGCCGCATAGGAAAAACCTGCTAAAAGAGGGTTATATTGAAAACAGATAATGTTAGGATAAAAATGATTTTTGATTCAGAGTCTGCACCATTGAAAACCCTGTGAGACAGGGTTTCCAATTTATTGGAGGCTTGAATGTTGATAAATCTTTATTTTAGTGATGAAACTCATGAAAGATTTTGCCAAATTGTCCGCAAAACAGGCGGAAAATTCCATAATTGACTATCCAAATACTATACTATTATTATTTCCCAAACTATGTCCATATGAGTTTTCAATGTTGCAGATTCTAAATCAATAATAATTTTTATCCTATTATAAGCGGTTTTCAAGATAACTCTCTTTTCAGCACGTTTTTCCTATGCGGCGTTGGTTAAAAGTACCAAACTGGAGAGAGGACAACTCAAAATTGAGGCCTAAATCAGAGTTCAGAAAACTGTCTATAGGATTGATTTCATGAGCTGCTTCTTTGTATACTGGCCAAGGTTCTCCTTCATAGAGCAAGGAGGACAATACTATGGCATGGTAAATAGAACATTTGGTTTTAAATGCGAAATCCTTGTTATACCAGCCTTTATAGTTTTCTGAGTTCTAATTTGAGACTCTATTCGGAGTTATCCTCTCTCCAGTTTCGTACTTATAACACACGCCACATAGGAAAAAGGAGCTGAATAGAGGGTTATCTTGAAACTGCTTATAATAGGATAACAGTTTTTTAATACAGAATCCACATCATTTAAAGTTCATAGGGAAATAGTTCGTTTAATATTTTTGGTACATGGATTGTCATTTATATCAATCTTCGCCTGTTTTGCGGACAAATATCATGGAATTTTTCATGAAAATTTTCACTAAAATGGCGATTTTTCAGCATTCAAGCCCCAAGTGTTTGGAGACCCTGTCCCTGAGGGTCCTCCATCTAGACACATTTTTGTCCTATTATAATCGGTTTTCAAGATAACCCTCTTTTCAGCTCCTTTCTCCTATGCGATGTGGGTTAAAAGTATCAAACTGGAGAGAGGACAACTCCAAATAGAGGCTCGAATTAGAGCTCAGAAAACTGACTCTAAAGTGTGGAACCACAAGGATATCACCTTTAAAACCAAATTCCCTATTTACCGTATCATTGTATTGTGCCCCTTGCTATATGAAGCAGAAGCTTGGCCAGTATAAAAAGTAGCAGCACATAAATTCAACACCTACAAGATGAGACATCTAAGACAAATTCTTATCATCAAGTGGTGGGATTTTGTTTCAATCAAACACATCCTCTTACAGGCAATTTCACCTAGTATGTGTGAGCTCCTCATCCAGAGAAACCTGAGATGGGTTTTTCATGTGAATAATGGACAATAACAGAATTCCTAAGCAAACACTATACTATCAACTTCGAGAAGGAAAGCGGGTATTGGTCGAGTAGGAATGAGTTTTCAAGATATTGTTAAAAGAAATCTAAAAGACAAGATTATCCCATTGGACGTTGGCAGACTCAGCATAAAATGAAATACATGGAGAGAATCGGTTCAACGGCAGTCGTCTTCGGATACGGAGGACATCTAGTGATTACGATGATTCTATCTACTACTTGTGACTGGTGCTCCAATATGTTGTAACAACTAAAATCGCCGATCAAGATTAATAATCCTAGACAGAACAGTAATATTGAGCCTTAGGATTGAGGCAACGAGGCATATATATGTGGTTGATAAGACACTGAACATTGTAGTAGTATCGGTGTTATCATTGTCTTGTGGTCTACATACAAGGGTTTTCAATTGAGAACTCGATCAATTTTGATCGGATTATGAAAATTGTAAAAAGTTTAACTGCTTGTCGTGAAGAGTTTACAACATCAAATTGATAACAAGACGATTCAGAATGTTAAACCTGGATTGTGGACTGCAATAAATGATATCATACTTGCCACTAATCAATTAGTTGTCGTAATGTCACCCATCCATTGCCTCACTTAAACTGGATATGGTGCCCTGTCCAGGTTTATTATTAAGTCTATGGCTGCTTTAAAAATATGTATATTAATAATATGCTCACTTGTAGAGATATGATAGTATATCACAGCTACTGTCAGGTAATGAGGTAGGGGCGAGAGCAAATCTTTCACTGCTACAAAAATAATAAATAGACATTGTTAAAACGATCATCCAATTGAAATTGAAAGCTCACTTAGTTGAAATGACGTGACTCGTTCTGCTTCTAGATATGCAGGACAACGCCTAGATAAAATGTCATTGCATGTTTTCAGCAATCTTTTTCAGGAGGACATGAGCCTAGAAAGGGATTACAAAAGTATCTGTGTCCCAAAAAGAGATGGCATGATTCAGGAGACCTTTTGTACCAAGCTTCACAGAAGATGAATAAACTGCGTCATCATAATATTATGATGATGCAGTTTATTCATCCATCGTCATCAATCGCATGATAGGAACTGTTGATCAGCCACTTCCTGTTTACAGCAGCCATATTTGATCTCAAGGTCATGTGACATCAAAATATATGATTTCACAAGTTTTTTTTATATATTCTGATTACCCCTATACACTGAGTTTCAACAGTATCGCATGATGGGAACTTGAAGTAGGGAGAAATTGACTATTTAAGGCGTCCATATCAGAGTTTGAGATGATGTGACATACACATTAACAATGTCATAAGATTCCCTATGTGTCATAATCCTCTTATTCTTTAAGTTTTAACCTAAGCGCAGGATAAGAACTACTAATCGGCGACCACTTCCTGATGTCAAAACTTTCGACTATGTAATTCCCGTTAGACCAAAGTTTCAACTGTATCGTATCAGTCAGTAAGTGGTTACAGCATTAGGCTAATGAATGCGTATAAGGCCCTAGCTAGTTGGTTAGAACTTCCACTCACATTGAGAGTTGAGAGAGAAAAGGCCTCATCAACTGGGGCACACGACCACTGGACTTGCATCAACATCAGGAGCCCCGTAGAGTGGACCATTCATCCAAGCTGACAAGAAATCAATCATTTAGACTCATGACTAGTAGGCCTACAGCTTCTGAGGGTAAAGGAAAACAAGGCAAAATAAACAGCAGGATTAATCATAGTAGATACTTTTTATCCACTCAAATCAATATGATTATATGATGTCAAACCAATCACTCAATAGTAGCAGTTATTATCCAAAAAGTTAAATCAACAACTGTTATGAATAAATCCCGAGATCCTTGAGCCTTATACTTTCAATTCATTAATTCCATGCCGCCAAGTCACAGGCCTCCTGTAGTTGGTGCAAGTCCAGTGGTCAATTGCCATAGTGATCAAGGCCTTGTCCACTTAGGCACTAGACCAGTGGACTTGCACCAACTACAGAAGGCCTGTGCTCCAAGTCCATCCATCAATCAATTCTTATCATAGGAATACTGCATTGCCTGACTGAGGGCTTTGTCAGGAAATGCAGTTGTCCTATGATTTTTATCCACACAACTCTCTCTCTCTCTCTACTCAACCACTTCTTACTCTTAGGTCTACCAAATTTTTGCCTCAGCTATGTTCCACTCTGATTCTCAGTTTTGTATAACACACTCCAGTAATTCCAAATTCAAATAAATAGTAGTTAACACTCGCCTCATTAACACTCACCTTTTAATAGTTACCTACCACACACTCACCTGCTACACAGACTCACCTGCTACACAGACTCACCTGCTACACAGACTCACCTGCTACACAGACTCACCTGCTACACAGACTCATCTGCTACACACACTCTCCTGCATGCTACACATACTCTCCTGCATGCTACACACACTCTCCTGCATGCTACACAGACTCACCTGCTACACACACTCACCTGCTACACACACTCACCTGCTCCACACACTCACCTGCTACACAGACTCACCTGCTACACAGACTCACCTGCTACACACACTCACCTGCTACACACACTCTCCTGATACACAGACTCACCTTCTACACAGACTCACCTTCTACACAGACTCACCTGCTACACAGACTCACCTGCTACACACACTCACCTGCTCCACACACTCTCCTGATACACAGACTCACCTGATACACAGACTCACCTTCTACACAGACTCACCTGCTACACAGACTCACCTGCTACACACACTACTAACCACACGCTACTACGCACACGCTACTATACACACACTACTGTATACACGCTACTGTACACACTCACTGCATGGTGAACAACTCGGGTTACCCACTTAACCAAGCCTTGATTGTTCACCCATCCCTCTCAACAAAGCTTTCCAAGCCAGGCTAAGAATCTATTCATTTAGTAGATTTAGTAGGAAATTAGTACTGCCCCATGAGCAATAAATAATGGATTAGGGGTTAGGCTAATCAGTCAGTGGATACATCATTAGGCCTAGACTAATTAATGATTGCATGTTAGGTCCAGTTTGGTCCTAGCTAGTTAGAATAAAACTTGTCCTATCAAATAGAGATTTCATTGCCAGATGAGGTGGCTAGAGAAGAGTGGTAGACTAGACTACTAGCTAGCCAGTAGAGTAGTGGTAGTACTAGTAGGCCTACACACAGCTTAGCCTTGATCATGATCATGATGATCAAACAACCAGTCCAAGGCCTTACCCTTGAACCTCACTCATACTTTCCCTTCCACCATCAATCAATTCAATCACATTGACATTCTTCTTATTCTTTATAACATTCTCCCTCTCTCTCTGAGCAATGAACTCCCTCTTGAGGGAGAGGGAGTTCATTGCTATGAGTCTCACTACCCCAACCACCTGACCTGTCCTACCAATTTTCCCCTCAGGCTCATCTCATTATATTATTATATTTATTAGTTAGTTTCATTCATTCTCAGTTCATTGCTCATTGCTCAGTTCAACACTCCACTATTTCCAAATTATCACATAGTCAACACTTACCTCTTGATAAATAATGTAGAGAGAAGAATAATTCAGTCACTTTTTCAATCACTCTCTGAAGTGAAGGTCATAATCATTTTCTACAAAATCTTAGATTGCTGCTAACAATTCATATATGCTATAATGGATTTTCTACGTTTCTAACAATTCCACAGTATTGGACTGAAATAAGGGCGGAGCTTTTAAACGCATAGACATTAAATGCCTATTACCAATATCGATGTCAAATTTCCAATAACTATTAGGAAAACGGAGTTGTCTTCCCAATTGTTTCTACAACTTGATTAGTGTTATTGAGAAGTTATCTACCGGATATTGTGAGGGGACGACCCTTCATTGAAACAGTTCATATGTGTTATTCTACAAAAATTTCTGTCATTTCTACGTTTCCGACAATCTACAAATCTACGATCTACAAACACGATTGTAGAACGTAGAAAAGCTGAAAAATCTCTGATACTGCACCTAACTGGATTATAGCAACA